>JAKELP010000024.1:2731771-3006771 GCA_029929735.1 Mimosa pudica
CACGTTTTAAAAGTCTACATAGTTCAGTCAATCGGAGATTCGACACAAGAAACCACAAATAACATGAACTACACTTTAAATTAACCACAAGTTAATTTATTCAGTGTCTATTATTCATCGAATTACAGATGCTCCTGTTCCATCTAATCTAATATTGGTGGCCTTTCATTTCTATGCCCCTTCCTTATAAATTTGCCATATCACCACCCTACCATCTTTACTTCTAAATCTAAGAGACTAGTCATCCTACGGAGGTTTCTGCGAAAATCTTCTAAGCCAATCATTATTTAAGAAATAATGCAGTATCATCTATCCATGAAGGCTTCTTTGCATTGTAATATAAAAATGCAATCATCTGAACTAACTCATCGGCCGTCCTGTGTTCTGCCAAGATAACAATAACAAGGCATATTGGGTGAGAATAAGCCCCAAAAAGAGAAACATGAGTATCTTGTGGTATCAACTAAACAAAAGTGAAGTACAAGTTCTCTAGTATTCTCACCTTTCTCCCTATACACAATCTTGTTCCCACGTAAACATAAAATCTGTGGGCATTCTCTGGCTTTGAGGGCATATGCTAGGTCTCTCTCTATATTAATGTCTATCTTAACCGCCTGTTACCATGCAGTACAATGCATTGGGATCATATAAACAAGCAGAAGGTAACATATGACATTCAAACAGGTTGTAAATGAATTGGTGCTTGATGTGAGGAATTTCATCGTACCCGTGGAGGCAACCGATCTTTGGCACCCCAATATACCTTAATTGCTTTCTCCAGCTCTTTCAATATTTTCCAGTTGTCCATCGCCCTATGGAATAATTCAAACAGACACCAAGAGTTGCCATTAGCTACTAAGTGCCCTTATATAAACAACTATTCTCCTAGTCATATTGATATCATCAGAGAAACAGGAAAGAAAAGCTTTCACATCCAGTAATCTTTTCCACGCAAGAGCAAGACATCTTGGAAAAGAAAGTTGTGTTTTGCATGCTACAACAAAGGGAAATATATCTAAATTGGAACCCTAAGATACTATTTCAAGATATCAGTCTAGTTCATATTGCAGCTCTGGTTTCTCTGCCCTTAATGCACCTCAAATAACAGCTACATTAGTCCCAGATGCTCTAGATATATATATGTGGTTTTTTTGATAACAAAAATTTTGAAGGCAACAAATGCACATGTAGTTGTAAGAAAGAGTCATGGAAACTATCAGCAAAATATTGCAAAAACATGAACTCCAACCCCATGTCATAAACTCTTAAGAGTATGTGATTCAATCATAAGAAACACTGGAGTCAAGTCATCTTACAGTTAGAAACATGGCGAAGCTAAGGATCTCAATTAATTCCTGATGCATAAACCCCCTTGTTCCGTGTCCCAAAAAATCCAATAGCTCTAGGTCCTTGCTGTTGAATGGCCAATAACTCCTACCAAACATCATAATGCGATTCAAGATAGTGTCCAACCAAACATGTAAAATTCATAGGTTTCAGGTTGCAATAGTATTCATAATTAAGAACATTTTTAGCTCCTTCAAGAAGCACTTTCATAAAAGAGACAATGCCAGCCCATCTAAATACTTTGAACACAGCATACGCAAGAAGAAAGATGCCTATACAAACCTGTATAAGCATAATTCCTTTCCTATCACAAACCTTCATAGCTTTTGTGAGGAAGGGCGAATGAAAAGGGAGGCGTAAATGGAGAGAGGAAGGAGATGACCAAAGGAGATTTCGGATGTGTAGATGTCATAGCTTCCTTATGAAAGAGACGATATGGAATGAAAAACTCGGAGGAACCACCACCGGAGGCACCTATGCGAGCCTGGAGAAGCTTCTCGATGGATGATTTCTCGAGTTTCAGCTTGTTTAGGGTTTCAATGGCTGCCTCGATTTCTTCCTTCGTCGCCGATTTTGTCACTGTCGCGGCTTTCAGGGCTCGCACTGTGTTTCCTTGGGATTTGACGGCGGATTGCTTGTCGGCGAGGGATTTGCGGAGGGAGTCCTCGGTGGCGTCCATGGCGGCGGATTGTGAGAGACGGCGAAGGAGTGATTGAAAGGGAAGGGGAAGTGAAGAAGATAGAGTTTTGTGAAAATAGAGACGTGAGTTGTCGAGAAAATGGAGTTTTCTAGGCTATTAAAACTTCTTCATATTTACAAAATTGACACTGCTTACACTTTTTAAACCACATTTATAAATAAGTGGTTTAAAAACTGCCACTAATAGTATTTTTTAAACCACATATATTAAAAAAGTGGTTTAAATAAGTTTTTTAAACCATATACTATATATGTGGTCTAAATGAAGCGGTTTAAATTGTTATTTTTGTAGTAGTGTAACTGTTTGAAACATAGATTAGCTCAGCTTACTCTTTTCAAATTGAATTAGCTGCCAAGAAATTTAAGATATATATATTGATGATTTAGATGAAATAGACCTTCTCCGTCATTCTAATGAACATTCCGTAATATAATTTGTATCATAAGTTTACAATGCATACGTATATACAAAGGAATAGAGACAATTAAAAAAAGGCTATTGAAACCTAATCAAACCTAATAAATGCTCATAAAGCCATACAAATACTTGCAATAAAAAAGGAGATATCTTAAAGGTGTTTGTGTATGTGTATATACAAAGTTATATAGTCGGGATAAATTGATAATCTCATGTAACTAACTTAACTAATATCCTTAATTTAATCAAATTAGAGAAAATGATCTTATATTTAAGAACAGAAGTAGTATATTTTATTGGTAAAATTCGTGCTTCATATGCTTTTACCAATGCTTCAGCTTCCTTGAGATGGCCAGCACGACAAAGAAGATCCACAAGACAAGCATAGTGATTTTCAGTATTCTTAATGTTATGAACTTATGATCTCTTTCCAAAGCTGTGACATAAAGTCTTAACCTCTTTGATAAGTCCTGAGTGGCTACAAGCAGCTAGGAGAGCAACGAAAGTAGCATGATTTGGCTTAAGTCATTCTTTAATGATTCTATCATAAACACCAATAGCATGAAGCCCATGACCATGCATGCCATAACCCATGATCATAGAGTTACAAAATATAACATCTTTTAAATGGAATCCATAATTGAAAAGTCTCTCAGCAGAGACAAGCTTACCACACTTGACATACATATCAATCAAGGATGACATATTAACTACATCAAATGCTTAATCATGCCGAATTAAATGACCATGGTTGCTCATACCCTTCTTGAGAGATCCCATGTGTGAGCACAACAATGCACAAGACTAACAAAAGAAAAAGAATTTGCTGACACAAGACTAATAAAAAATTTCAGGGCATCTTCTGCATAACCATTTTGTGTTAAACCCACCAGCATAGCTGTCCAAGTAATTGCATTGCTTTCTTTCATTCTTCCAAAAACAGTTTTTGCCTGCTTAGCAGCACCACATTTAGAGTACATGTCAATAATTATAGTGGACAAAATTATATTTGATTCAAAATAAGCATGTAGAACCTTTCCACTTTCCATGTTACAAGTCTGGGAACAACCCTGAATATGGCTCGCCAAGGTTCCACAATTAAATGAGGCACCACTAAGAAACATTCTATGAAAGAGCGAAAATGATTCATTTATCATACCATTTTTAACATATCTTGAAATCATGGCATTCTAAGAAACCAAATTTCTATCAGGCATACTATTGAAAACTGCCAAGCACTTTCAATATCTCCCACACTGCAATACATAGAAAGCAATGACATAAGCACCAAAACATCATCACCCACACCTAATGCAAGGGCGTGACTATGAAAACATCTTCCAAGCTTAAGAAATCTAGTCTCTCCACAAGCCTTGAGTAAGCTTGCCATAGTTATTGGACTTGGAAAAATTTTATTACCTATCATATAAAAAATGTTCTGATTGCTTTTTTAAAGAGGCATTGCTACACATAACCTCCAATAGTTGAATTCCAGCAAACAACATCTCTTTCAGGCATTTGATCAAACACTTTTCTTGCTTCATCCATATTGCCAGATTTCACCAAAAAAATTAATCCTTGAACTTCAAAATAAGGATTTAAATGAAACCTTTTCAAAGCAGCTATCCTATATATTTCCATGCACATTTCATTATCCACTAAGCCAGTGCAGACCTTAAGAGCAAAATTGCATGTATAACTATGCGATTTCTACATTTTGAGAGCACATTAATCTGAATAGCTGCTGAGCTCCTTGTTTTGTTAGTTTTTTGTGTACCCAGCAATAATGGCATTACAATGAATGGTTATTGGGTGAGAAATATGGTCAAATAAATGATGAGCATTATTAAATAGTCCCAGATCAGAATAGGCCTTGACAAGTTTGGATACCACAAAATGATCAGCAAATGTTGAGTTCATAATAATCTGTGCGTGGATGGATTTAACATGGACAATGCTTTTTGAGGATCCCTGTAAGAGTGAAGAGAAATTATAAACCATAGGAGGATCTTGGTTGAATGAACTGCAGGAAAAGAAAGTAGGAGTAGAGTTATGCAATTTTTCTTCTGTATCCATAACTCATTTGAAGGGCCAACTTGAATCAATAGTAAACTGGCTTGTCGTGGGTTCGAATTAGTCCTTTTGCATAACTGTGATGTAAAACAAGAAAGAAAACTCATATATAGCTGGGCAGGTTTGGTTTTAGAGGAAAAAATATGGGGAAACAGAGATATTAGGGAAGGTGGAAACAAAACAGAGGTAGATAAGAACAAAAATATGAGGAGGAGTAACAAAGAAATTGAACTAGGGGGAGATAACTTAAATGGAGGGGGGAATGAATAACTTTAGAGGGAGAGAATTAGAGGTCACATGGCTAACAATATTTCAATTCATTAAGTCTAACTATTACAAGAGGGGTTCTATCCTATATATAGAGGATAGAAGACACTTGTAACTTAGACAAGTTACTAGGATGCAAAATACAACTAGCATGTAGTATAAAGTACCACTACACTAATAATAAAACCACAACTTGCTAAAGTAAATACTATCTTCGGTCCTAACTATAAGACCTAGTTGACTTTTTTGAAGAGATTAAGGTTGCGAAATAGGATATTAAATCATTACACATTTGATATATTTTAAGATAATCCATCAGTTTATAGGTCAAATAAAATAGTTTAAGGGAAAAAATTAGGTAAATCAATTTATAATTAACTTATTTTGTTTTTATAGGATTTTCCAAAAAAACCAACTAGGTCTTATATTTAGGACCGGAGGAAGTACTATAAAGTAATAAAAAGGTCAAAAAAATATAAAGTAATAAAATATAAAAAGTCTAGATATATTGTAACATCCCAAATTTTAAATTAGAGATAATTGAGAATTAATTAAGCTATTAGAATATCATTATTAAATTAAAAAGCCTTTCTAAATAAGTAAAAGAGGATAAATATATTTTGAGAAAACAATATGCCTATTTTCTTTGGAAATTAAGGAAAAATAGTTGTAGTTTGAATTTTAAATTAAAACTTTCATGAAACATACTCAAAGGCATAAATAATTCTATGGTGAGAGAAAATATGGAAGTTGGTGTATAGAATAATTTTACAATTAGTTTTAAAGGGATTTAAAATGGAAAAGTAAAGAAATAAAGGTATAAGGGCAATTTGGTAATTTTCCCGGAAACCCTAACTCTCTCTTATCTCTTCACCAGCTGCCCCTTCCCTTTCATTCTCGTCACTCCTCTCTTCCACCAAAAAGAAACATCATCCTACTTGCCTCTCCATTTTCTCTCCGACGTCGTCGGATTTCCGGTGGTCACGGCGGCAAGGCTAGCCGCCGATGGTGTGGGCAGTAGAAAGGTTAAGCCAAACGAGCCTTAGCTTCATTTCTTCACCCTCCACGTTTTCTTCAAATCCCAAAAGCTTCAATCGATGATTTCTTGCTGAAAACGACGCTGATTTGCACGTGCAATGAAGGATTCGAGTTTAGGTAAGCTTCCTCCTTCAATTCCTAACCTTTTTAATTTGTCCAGCACGGTTCTTGAGTGAGGAATCCGAAATTGGCTTAGGGTTTGGCTTGGGTTGCGATTTCTAGGCATTATAAGGAACTAACACAAAGCTAAACCTTGTTTTCTTAGTCTTTTGATTTTTAATTTGAGTAGTTCTTGAAGTTTTGGGAGATTAAATAGAAACCCCAGATTTGGACATTTTGACCCTATGAATTTGTTGGGGATTCTTAGTTGAAATCTTTAAATGGTGTGTTGTAGGAGTATATATGAGTTATAAAATGACTTTGCATTTTCAATTTGTGTGTGTGGGTGTCAATGTGTTTGTGACTGAATATTCTTATATTGTTTCAAGATTGGAGCTGTATTGAAAGTTTTTGTTGTATATGGTAATTGGAAACTGTTAGGCAAGAGTCTTGGTGATTGGGGAAGTTGATAATTATGTTTTGAATATCATTGCACTCAAGGTGTTTGTTAAAATGCTTAAAAGAGAATTTTGGTTGCATTGGAATTTTTGAATGTCTCTTTTGAAGCCTAGATATGTGGATTGTTAAGGACAAAAACTTGATTATAATTATCACTAGAGGTTCTCAAATATTATCTAATGATTTCAAGGTTTTGTTCTAAAGTTTAAGTGGAAATTTCGAAGCTTACCAAAGAGATTTATGTTCATACTGTTTAAGGTTGAATCATTTAATAAGGAAGCTTGTTGTTCTCTTCTTTTATTGGCCAAACAGATTTCATTTTTAGGAATCTTTCATTTCTATGGGTTGAGTATTATAGTGTAATGAATGCAAGAATTGGAAAAGAAAAGGTTGTTCTTACATGTTTAATTAATATACTTTCTAGGACATGATAATTTATACTCGAAGATTGTTAGTTAATTTCTGGAATTTTTACTCCTAGCTTTGTATTTGGTCCAAATGATTTGATGTTGGTCTAGTGTTGTGTTGTTTTAGACAGTGTTGGTAGCGTGGTAAATGGGTGTATGTGTGTATAGATTGTTTAGCCCTTTATACTATTTTAAAACATTATTTTTCCCTACATTTAACACCAACCTTTGCTGCTGATAGAAGTTTAAGTTATTGGCTGAATGGTTATTGGTATATTGTTGAAAATTGTTCAGGAATGCATGTTAGAAATTTTCTGCCATCCTTCTCCTTAATGTTGAAGTGTTATAGGAATTAAAGTGCTTGAAAATATAATTAAATAATGCTGAAATGCAGGACTTTATTAATTGGAGTGTGTGTGCTTAGTTTTATAGCATAGAGTATTAATCTGAATATTTGGTGGGTTGGTTGAAAAGCCCTAACTGGGGTGTTTAAATTTGACATGTTCTTGGAGGTTTGAAGCCTATACTTTCGAATTCATGATGCTAGTAATCTATTAAGAATCTGAATTTTGGCCTCATATGTAGATTTCTTGGGTATAAGTTGTTAAATGTGTTGTAAAAGTCAGGTTTAAAAAGAGAATGAAACTACTTTGAATATATATTTGTATTGAAGAAGATTTGAGTTAAATTAGTGGATTGAAAGTGAGTTATGTTGCTTTGATTTTTACTTTGTTAAATCTTAGCCTTATGGTTACTTGTAATTTGGTTTTAGAATGTTCAAAGGAAATATGATATGATAAATATCAGATTATTAGGTTTTAGGGGCATTTGGGAGCTTTGGTCTTCCCTCTTATTCTTTGTGATTGTTGGACTGTTTGTTGTAATTAATGTGAACTAGGTGTGTTGTCAAGAGTTGTTATAATTGGTTTGACTTCTTGTGATTTGAATACTTGGCCTATTAACTGTTAAATTATTGTTATTGCCTAACTGTTGTAAAGTATGGGTTAATTATTAATTGAAAGGAGATTGATGACTAGAAGTTTGTTTGTGAATAGAGAAAATAAAGAAAATTAATTGGAACTTATTGTTTTGTGCTTGTATTGTTAAAATTCTGAAGTGGGCTGCAAGTGTTATTGCGTACTGCTCTCTTGTTTTTATTTGAAACTGTTTTGATTTTCTTTTCAGCAATTCTTCATTTGAAATGAAGGTAATAAATGAACTATTGATGATGCCTTTATACTTGTATGTTAATCTGATTAAGCTTGGTGATTTTTAGGTTCCAGATTTGGTCATTGTGCTTGTGTGAATGTTGTTTATTGCTGATTGGTTATATTTTCTTGAGTGAAATGTTGTGGTGTGACCAACTAGGTGATTGTAAGCATACTTGAATGATGTGATTCCCTTGGATTGAAAATGATGATTTTGAAATTCATGAGACTTAGGATTTGAATTGGTTAAAGGATTTGAAGTAAGAAAAAGGGGAACCTGGGTAGTAACATATCATACGAGAGAGGCGTCAAAATGTTATTAAGTGGAATGATATTAATGTATCATTTGTATCCTATCATTATAGGAGGAACTAAAAAGGAAAGTGTTTGAAGAACATCTTCAAGAAATAGTAAGGAAGAACATTGCAGTGCTTAGGGCGACAGGTAATCACTCTTACCTTGCTATAACATTGAGGGTGATGTTAGTTGGGATTTTCAAAATCCTTTCTAGCCCTCAAAAATCTTTAAAAGTTACTTTTATATAAATTAGGCTATCAGGTGCCTTTTAAACACGATTATTTTCGTATAAAGAATTTTGACACATTATATATGTAGTATCCTGTTTAGTTGTGGTGAAAATCCTGGAATTGTGTGACATTTACACATGTGGAGTGTTCTGATAGTGACATTGGAAAGGTTAGGTAGATATAAGGGGATTAAATGTTGGATTTGAGACGTTGGGGAGTAAGTTGAGGGAAAATATTGAAATGTTGACATTGAGATATTGAAGGGAATTGTGAGAGTGTTGGACGTTGATGTGATATTGAAATATTGAAAGGGATTGGTATATTGAAAGGTATTGTGATCATTGCATGACATTGAGATATATGTACCATCGCGCGATGATAACCGTTCGATAGGCCAATCAATGGTTATTTGTACGGGTCAACAGATTGGAGACTGTGACCATTGGTCAACAGATTGGAGACTGTGACCAGCAGTCTTATGATTGGAGACAGGAACTGCTCCCTTTCTGATTGGAGACAGATTGGGGTTTCCCTCTTATGGGTTTACCAGAGAGGGAAATTGCCCCCTCACATTTGAGAGGGGCACAGTGTCAACTCATTTGGAATACATATAGGGCTCGAGCGTAGTGCCTCCAGGATGGCATGAGTAGAGCATCAGGTTGTACATGGATGAGAGTTGAGAAGTTGGATTTGATTTATTTTGGACGTGACAGAGGTTATAGAATGGTAAATGGAAGAAGACTTGGTTCTTGTATATATATATATTCATTTTAAAACTGTGGTACCCTTTAGACGCCCTCACTACCGCACATCTCGCTGTTATAGTGAGTTATGTAGTAGATTACTGAGACAAGTTGTCTCACCCCACGATTACTTACATTTCTGCAGGTGATCATGCACAGGCGCGAGTAACGGGAAAGGGAATTAAGTTTCAAAGGTTATTTAGATTATTGAGACATGTATATTGCCAAAAATGTATAGGTCTGCATTCGCTTCCGCATATTTTTTTATTTGTATTGATATTATTGGTTAATTGGAGAATTGTAGTAGGTTGCTCCTTTTTCTAACCATGTTAGGTGATTCTTTTCTAACATGGTTAGCTATTAATTATCCATGATAGTGTTCAGGTTATATTAGGAAATTCTTTTCTATCATGGATAATGATTATTATTAGGAAATTCTTTTTCTAACTATGATAGATTTATTGATATTACGGAAATCATTTTTCTATCATAGTTAGTAACGGTATTATTGAATTAATCAGGAAATTAGTAACGGTATGTTACAACTTGGTTATCAGTATTTGGTATACGATAACCTAGGACTGTGCTGCATTGCATGTAGATTGGCAATATACATTCTTAGTATTCCCTTCCTTATGTGCATGAATATCTAGCCTTTTGAGAGGAATATCACTCATCCCGTGGTGGGGAGAGAGTGATAAGAGCAAATAAATAGGTATCGTGGAGAGATTGAGATGAACATAGAAAGAATAACGAAATAATATGGATATGTATAAGAATTTAGGAAGAATGATGAAATAAGGATGCTTCTCTGGGGTCTCGAATATAGTTATGTGCCGGCCATAATCATAGTCGAGGCATCATGAGATACCTTATTGGGTTTAAGGGATTAAGGAAAATTTGAATTAATAATTAGTAATGAATACAACGTGAATAAGAATCGTTGATCTGGTATTGTAGTTGTTTAGCAGTTGTTGAATTGTTTGGTTAGTTGATGAATTAACTTGTTTTGTTCGATTTTTTTAATTGAAATTCTATTAAAATTGTTATTTTGTTATTATTTGTGTATGTAAATGTCGAAATCAATTGTATTAGTTGCTTTATTCTGGTGATAGGTGATTAGAAAATTGAAAAATTTTGCAAAGTCAATATAATGTAATTGGAAGAATTTGGCTATTAATACTACGTGAATGATAAATTTATAGTTGATAATTGTTGGTTTGTAGTTATAGATGCAAATCGATTTCATTATTGAGTGAACTTTTGTTGGTTAATTGCAAAGATATTGATGTTTGTTAAAGTAAATTAAGTTGTTACAAATCTAATTTTTACTCATGTGTTTATATTAATGGTGAATTAAGCTGAACTTTGTGGCATCATTAGCAAATATTGTTGTTTATCATCATATTCATGATGTTAAATCTAAAATAAAGCTTATTGGGGCTGAATTTATGATTTAATGAAACTAATTTTAGGTTTGTTGTATGTTAAGTATGTGCGTTTGGTCAAATTTCAGATTTTGAAATTTCTCTTTTGTTCTATGACCGATTAAATTCTGCCATTTATGTTGAATTTTAGGGATTTGAAAGTGATGTTTGAATGAGTTAAGGATGAATTTTTCATTTGTCTATGTTATTAAGATGCTGGTATGTTAGTATGTTGATAATACATTAATGTGTTTGGTGTTTTATTATAAATAATAGCATCTAAGTTGAGTTAAAAATATAAAGAGAACCTAATTAAGGTAAATTTTTATTGAGTGTTATTTGAACATTTAGTGAAAGGTATAAAGGAATGCTTGAATGTATAATTGAAATTTGATGAGGTAATGTGTCTTTGAAATGTTTGGATTGAATTATGTTTGAGTTGAAGAGAATTTCAAATGTTTGCATGGAAGAAAGGTTACAATCTGACATCTCTATTGTTCTTTTCTGCAATAAATAAATTGAATTGGTAATAATGATTTGAGTCGTATGTATAGCTTCTTCTCATGTAGTAATGGACTGTTTTGCCTTGAGTGTAAGATAGACGTTCTACCATCTGCTTTTAATATATATAAATGATGACTTAGAATAATATTTTGGTTATGTAGGGAAACAATGAGGTTTTGTGATAGGTTATTATTAGAGCTTTATTGAAAAGGTTAAGATGATTGAAGTTAGTGACACATTTTGATGTTGCAATCATGACAGGATAGTTCAGATGAAGAGTCTAGAGTGGAGCTTTAGTGAATGTTTTTAAATAAATTCCTTAAAATTGGATGCAATTGGAAATGATTTTGATAAGGAAGTTGACATATTTGGGCATGTACCTAATTGGAGTCATGAGATAAAGCAAGGGACAGAATTATAGAGGGTTTCTATTTAACAGTTAAGATGTGGGACTTTAAGACATGATGGAGGAAACAATTTAAATCAGAAGAAGAGGATTAATAAAATTGATCTGATATAGAATAGTATTTTTAATGCGTACTTGTTTGGAAAAGTAGTAAAGAATGATCGGAATAATTAAGGTGTTGTTAGTATTAGATTTACATCGAGGAGAAGCAATAGTTTGATTAAATTTGGGAAAGATAATTGTATGTGTTACCATCTAGGATGTAGGACTTTCATACCAGTGATTGAGGCTTAGGTGGCTAGTAGATGAAGGATATCTAGGGAAAGTAGGATGAGGATTGGTGGATGATCTGCAAATTGAATGAAGATGTATGGTGTAGAAAGCATCAAATTATGGTTTAATAGTTAGAACTTTACAAATAGTTAGAGCTGAATTGTATATTTCCTGGTTCTAGGCATTAATTTTAGCGAATTTTGGGGACAAAATTCCTAAAAGGTGGGGTAAATTGTAACATCCCAAATTTTAAATTAGAGATAATTGAGAATTAATTAAGCTATTAGAATATCATTATTAAATTAAAAAGCCTTTCTGAATAAGTAAAAGAGGATAAATATATTTTGAGAAAACAATATGCCTATTTTCTTTGGAAATTAAGGAAAAATAGTTGTAGTTTGAATTTTAAATTAAAACTTTCATGAAACATACTCAAAGGCATAAATAATTCTATGGTGAGAGAAAATATGGAAGTTGGTGTATAGAATAATTTTACAATTAGTTTTATAGGGATTTAAAATGGAAAAGTAAAGAAATAAAGGTATAAGGGCAATTTGGTAATTTTCCCGGAAACCCTAACTCTCTCTTATCTCTTCACCAGCTGCCCCTTCCCTTTCATTCTCGTCACTCCTCTCTTCCACCAAAAAGAAACATCATCCTCCTTGCCTCTCCATTTTCTCTCCGACGTCGTCGGATTTCCGGTGGTCACGGCGGCAAGGCTAGCCGCCGATGGTGTGGGCAGTAGAAAGGTTAAGCCAAACGAGCCTTAGCTTCATTTCTTCACCCTCCACGTTTTCTTCAAATCCCAAAAGCTTCAATCGATGATTTCTTGCTGAAAACGACGCTGATTTGCACGTGCAATGGAGGATTCGAGTTTAGGTAAGCTTCCTCCTTCAATTCCTAACCTTTTTAATTTGTCCAGCACGGTTCTTGAGTGAGGAATCCGAAATTGGCTTAGGGTTTGGCTTGGGTTGCGATTTCTAGGCATTATAAGGAACTAACACAAAGCTAAACCTTGTTTTCTTAGTCTTTTGATTTTTAATTTGAGTAGTTCTTGAAGTTTTGGGAGATTAAATAGAAACCCCAGATTTGGACATTTTGACCCTATGAATTTGTTGGGGATTCTTAGTTGAAATCTTTAAATGGTGTGTTGTAGGAGTATATATGAGTTATAAAATGACTTTGCATTTTCAATTTGTGTGTGTGGGTGTCAATGTGTTTGTGACTGAATATTCTTATATTGTTTCAAGATTGGAGCTGTATTGAAAGTTTTTGTTGTATATGGTAATTGGAAACTGTTAGGCAAGAGTCTTAGTGATTGGGGAAGTTGATAATTATGTTTTGAATATCATTGCACTCAAGGTGTTTGTTAAAATGCTTAAAAGAGAATTTGGTTGCATTGGAATTTTTGAATGTCTCTTTTGAAGCCTAGATATGTGGATTGTTAAGGACAAAAACTTGATTATAATTATCACTAGAGGTTCTCAAATATTATCTAATGATTTCAAGGTTTTGTTCTAAAGTTTAAGTGAAAATTTCGAAGCTTACCAAAGAGATTTATGTTCATACTGTTTAAGGTTAAATCATTTAATAAGGAAGCTTGTTGTTCTCTTCTTTTATTGGCCAAACAGATTTCATTTTTAGGAATCTTTCATTTCTATGGGTTGAGTATTATAGTGTAATGAATGCAAGAATTGGAAAAGAAAAGGTTGTTCTTACATGTTTAATTAATATACTTTCTAGGACATGATAATTTATACTCGAAGATTGTTAGTTAATTTCTGGAATTTTTACTCCTAGCTTTGTATTTGGTCCAAATGATTTGATGTTGGTCTAGTGTTGTGTTGTTTTAGACAGTGTTGGTAGCGTGGTAAATGGGTGTATGTGTGTATAGATTGTTTAGCCCTTTATACTATTTTAAAACATTATTTTTCCCTACATTTAACACCAACCTTTGCTGCTGATAGAAGTTTAAGTTATTGGCTGAATGGTTATTGGTATATTGTTGAAAATTGTTCAGGAATGCATGTTAGAAATTTTCTGTCATCCTTCTCCTTAATGTTGAAGTGTTATAGGAATTAAAGTGCTTGAAAATATAATTAAATAATGCTGAAATGCAGGACTTTATTAATTGGAGTGTGTGTGCTTAGTTTTATAGCATAGAGTATTAATCTGAATATTTGGTGGGTTGGTTGAAAAGCCCTAACTGGGGTGTTTAAATTTGACATGTTCTTGGAGGTTTGAAGCCTATACTTTCGAATTCATGATGCTAGTAATCTATTAAGAATCTGAATTTTGGCCTCATATGTAGATTTCTTGGGTATAAGTTGTTAAATGTGTTGTAAAAGTCAGGTTTAAAAAGAGAATGAAACTACTTTGAATATATATTTGTATTGAAGAAGATTTGAGTTAAATTAGTGGATTGAAAGTGAGTTATGTTGCTTTGATTTTTACTTTGTTAAATCTTAGCCTTATGGTTACTTGTAATTTGGTTTTAGAATGTTCAAAGGAAATATGATATGATAAATATCAGATTATTAGGTTTTAGGGGCATTTGGGAGCTTTGGTCTTCCCTCTTATTCTTTGTGATTGTTGGACTGTTTGTTGTAATTAATGTGAACTAGGTGTGTTGTCAAGAGTTGTTATAATTGGTTTGACTTCTTGTGATTTGAATACTTGGCCTATTAACTGTTAAATTATTGTTATTGCCTAACTGTTGTAAAGTATGGGTTAATTATTAATTGAAAGGAGATTGATGAGTAGAAGTTTGTTTGTGAATAGAGAAAATAAAGAAAATTAATTGGAACTTATTGTTTTGTGCTTGTATTGTTAAAATTCTGAAGTGGGCTGCAAGTGTTATTGCGTACTGCTCTCTTGTTTTTATTTGAAACTGTTTTGATTTTCTTTTCAGCAATTCTTCATTTGAAATGAAGGTAATAAATGAACTATTGATGATGCCTTTATACTTGTATGTTAATCTGATTAAGCTTGGTGATTTTTAGGTTCCAGATTTGGTCATTGTGCTTGTGTGAATGTTGTTTATTGCTGATTGGTTATATTTTCTTGAGTGAAATGTTGTGGTGTGACCAACTAGGTGATTGTAAGCATACTTGAATGATGTGATTCCCTTGGATTGAAAATGATGATTTTGAAATTCATGAGACTTAGGATTTGAATTGGTTAAAGGATTTGAAGTAAGAAAAAGGGGAACCTGGGTAGTAACATATCATACGAGAGAGGCGTCAAAATGTTATTAAGTGGAATGATATTAATGTATCATTTGTATCCTATCATTATAGGAGGAACTAAAAAGGAAAGTGTTTGAAGAACATCTTCAAGAAATAGTAAGGAAGAACATTGCAGTGCTTAGGGCGACAGGTAATCACTCTTACCTTGCTATAACATTGAGGGTGATGTTAGTTGGGATTTTCAAAATCCTTTCTAGCCCTCAAAAATCTTTAAAAGTTACTTTTATATAAATTAGGCTATCGGGTGCCTTTTAAACACGATTATTTTCGTATAAAGAATTTTGACACATTATATATGTAGTATCCTGTTTAGTTGTGGTGAAAATCCTGGAATGGTGTGACATTTACACATGTGGAGTGTTCTGATAGTGACATTGGAAAGGTTAGGTAGATATAAGGGGATTAAATGTTGGATTTGAGACGTTGGGGAGTAAGTTGAGGGAAAATATTGAAATGTTGACATTGAGATATTGAAGGGAATTGTGAGAGTGTTGGACGTTGATGTGATATTGAAATATTGAAAGGGATTGGTATATTGAAAGGTATTGTGATCATTGCATGACACTGAGATATATGTACCATCGCGCGATGATAACCGTTCGATAGGTCAATCAACGGTTATTTGTACGGGTCAACAGATTGGAGACTGTGACCATTGGTCAACAGATTGGAGACTGTGACCAGCAGTCTTATGATTGGAGACAGGAACTGCTCCCTTTCTGATTGGAGACAGATTGGGGTTTCCCTCTTATGGGTTTACCAGAGAGGGAAATTGCCCCCTCACATTTGAGAGGGGCACAGTGTCAACTCATTTGGAATACATATAGGGCTCGAGCGTAGTGCCTCCAGGATGGCATGAGTAGAGCATCAGGTTGTACATGGATGAGAGTTGAGAAGTTGGATTTGATTTATTTTGGACGTGACAGAGGTTATAGAATGGTAAATGGAAGAAGACTTGGTTCTTGTATATATATATATTCATTTTAAAACTGTGGTACCCTTTAGACGCCCTCACTACCGCACATCTCGCTGTTATAGTGAGTTATGTAGTAGATTACTGAGACAAGTTGTCTCACCCCACGATTACTTACATTTCTGCAGGTGATCATGCACAGGCGCGAGCAACGGGAAAGGGAATTAAGTTTCAAAGGTTATTTAGATTATTGAGACATGTATATTGCCAAAAATGTATAGGTCTGCATTCGCTTCCGCATATTTTTTTATTTGTATTGATATTATTGGTTAATTGGAGAATTGTAGTAGGTTGCTCCTTTTTCTAACCATGTTAGGTGATTCTTTTCTAACATGGTTAGCTATTAATTATCCATGATAGTGTTCAGGTTATATTAGGAAATTCTTTTCTATCATGGATAATGATTATTATTAGGAAATTCTTTTTCTAACTATGATAGATTTATTGATATTACGGAAATCATTTTTCTATCATAGTTAGTAACGGTATTATTGAATTAATCAGGAAATTAGTAATGGTATGTTACAACTATCTTATCCTATATAATTCTTCAAAATAGCATTCTCATATTTCATCACTAGGGATAAGACTTCCTAGTATATTCCTTTACCTAGCACACTCATCAAGTTGGGACTAGAATTGGGTTGGTCCTTTGTCCATGACTCATTCCCATTTTAGAGAGCATGAAATTACAATATAGTTCTCCACTCAGCAGCCCATTTTCTAGTATCTCTCACAAGCTCATCTAAACCATTCATCATCGTCATCATCAACGTAAACCTTATCCCATTCAAATGGGGTCGGCTACATGGATCACACGACGCCATTTAGCTCTGTCCCTAGTCATTCCTACAGATAAATTTTTCACAACCATATCTCTTTGAATAATTAACTTCATCAAGAGTTCTTTTTGGTCTTCCTCTATTTCTTATATATGGCTCCCTTTCCATCTGTTCCACTATTCTTACTGGCTCATCCAATTCTCTTCTTTGAACATGCCCATACCACCTTAAACGATATTCTCTCATTTTCTCTGAAATTGGTGCTACCCCAACTCTTTCACAAATGTGATCATTACGAATCCTATCTTTTAGTGTATACCCACTAGACCATCTCAACATTTTCATCTCTGACACATCTATCTTATGTTCTTGCTGTTTTTTAATTGCTCAGCATTCACTACCATATGACAATACTGGTCTAATAACTGTTCGATAGAATTCTCCCTTTACTTTAGTTTGAACCATTCGATCACAAATAATCCCAGAAGCTTTTCTCCATTTGCACCAACCAGCTTGAATTCTATTATTGATATCTCCATTTAGCTCACAATCCTCTTGTATAACTGATCCCAAATATTTAAACTTATCCACTTGACGTATAACATCCTCTCCTAATACAGTTTCTATGTCCTCATGAGTTTGCCTATTGCCAAAACTACATCACATATATTCCGTTTTACTCCTACTTATTCTAAAGCCTTTCGACTCTAAAGTCGTCCTCCATAACTCTAATTTCCAATTAATTTCATCTTTCGAATCCCCTAAAATTACTATATCATCCGCAAAAAGCATGCACTTAGGAATTTCTTCTTGTATACTTTCAGTCACAACATCCATAACAAGATTAAACAAATACGGACTCAACGCCGAACCTTGATGTAAACCAATTTTTATTGGGAAATCAATTGTATCACCTACCGGTGTTCTAACTCTAGTCATTACACCTTCATACATATCTTGAATAGCTCTAATATACTCAACTTGTACCTCTTTCTTTTCTAAAATTTTCCAAAGTAAATCTCTTGGCACCCTATCATATGCTTTTTCCAAATCAATAAAAATTATATGTAAGTCTTTTCTAATACTTCTATATCTTTCCATTAAGCCTCTAATTAGATATATTGCTTCTGTGGTTGACCTTCCTGGCATAAAACCAAATTGATTTTTCGATATTCTAGTCTCATTACGTAATCTACGCTCAATTACTTTTTCGCACAACTTCATTGTATGACTCATAAGTTTTATTCCTCTATAATTTACACAATTTTGAATATCTCCTTTATTTTTATAAATAGGTACTAATGTACTCTTTCTCCAATCATCTGGCATTTTCTTAGACCTTAAAATTTCATTAAATAATTTAGTAAGCCACCACACACCATCTTCTCCTAAACATTTCCATACTTCAATAGGAATACCATCTGGACCAACAGCTTTTCCCTTAGCCATTCTCTTAAGAGCATCCTCAACTTCACTAATACTAATCTTAATATTATCTGTAAAACTGCTATTCCTATCAATATTCCCTAAATCACCTATAGTATAATTCAAAGTTTCCACTCTATCATTAAACAAATTATAAAAATAGTTCTTCCATCTATCCCTAATACTCTCATCTTTAACTAATACATTACCTTCTTCATCCTTAACACACATTACTTGATCTAAATATCTTGATTTCTGCTCTTTTATCTTTGTTATTCTATACATTTTTTGTATCCCCTCTTTTGTCCCTAATTCTTTATAAAACTCCTCAAAGAAATTAGCTCGAGTTATACTAACTACTCTTTTCGCCTCTTTCTTTGCTAATCTATATTTTACCCAATTTTCCTCACTATCACATATTTGCAAATCCTTAAAACATTGTTTTTTAAATTTAATTTTCTCTTGAACATTATTATTCCACCACCAGGTCTCCTTTTGACGCCTAATATAGCCCTTTGATTCACCTAAAACTTCTTTTGCTATTTTTCTCATCATCACACTTAAATCTATCCATAAATCATTAGCACATCCTTGTTTGTCCCAAATACATTCCTTCATTAACCTATTCTTAAAAATTTTGATTTTTTCCCCTCTCAATTGCCACCATCTAATTGTTGGTTGAAACATTTCTCTCTTCTTCTTTCTATTAAATTTCACACGAACATCTAAAACTAAAGGCCTATGTTGTGTAGTCGAGTACTCCATCACCTGGGATCACCTTACAGTTTATACACATTCTTCTATCCGAATTTCTTACTAAAAAGAAATCAATCTGTGATCTAACCTCCACTCTTATATGTAATTAAATGTTCTTCCTGTTTCTCAAAACAAGTGTTAACAATTTTAAGATTATTAGCCATACAAAATTCAATAATAGAATGTCCTTCATTATTCATTGTGCCAAAACCAAAACCACCATGAACTTGTGTGTACTGTCCTGCATCTTTACCAACATGTCCATTAAGATCGCCACCAATAAAAATCTTTTCAGTGTTAGGAATTCTTTTAATCATCTTCTCCAATTCATCCCAAAATTGTTCCTTTATGACCAATTCTTCCTCTATCTGAGGGGCATATGCACTGATTATATTAATTGTATCATCCTCAACTACCATTTTTATCAATAATATTCTATCTCCACTTCTATAAACTTCAACCACCTTCTTCTTCCACACTTCATCCGCAATTATACCTACACCATTCCTATGATTCAGTTTACCAGTATACCAAAGTTTATAACCGTCAATATCCTTAGACTTTTCACCTACCCATTTAGTCTCTTGTAGACATAGAATATTTATCTTTCTATCCCTCATCACTCCTATTACCTCCCAAGCTTTGCCTCTCAAGGTTCCAATATTCCACGTACTAAATCTCATCCTACACTCATTCACTTTCTTCTTTATATATTCCTTCTTCTGTCCACTGTTCTTCGATGACATATTGCTAAAATGGTTGTGTGTGTCCATGCTTTAAGATTAGACAAATTTTTACGTTGGCTGCCGAAGCCTAACACAACCTACTCTTTTTATCCGGGCTTAGGACCGGCTAAATAAATAGGCAGAGGATTGCTCACAACAATTATAATAACACATAAAATAGCATAAATATTAAAACTAATACAAATAAATCTAACACTAATAAGAATGAATCTAGAACAAATAATAACAATAAATAAAGAGATAAAACAAATCACAATATAATAAAATAGTAAAACAATATAATATAAATAACAATATAATAAAACCACAATACTGAAATAAATATATAATATATAAATAAATAAATGAAATAACAATATATAATAAAACAAAACAACCACAATACTGAACAATAGAATAAAACAATAAATTAATAATTATCCTCTGAAAAACCAAATAACAACTAATACTCAACAACAATATTCAAAGATTAAGATATGTATAAGAAAACAAAAAAAAAGATTATAATCAAACTTCAAAGACTATGTATGTAAAACAAAAGATTTTAGAAGAATATGAAATTTCAATGAAATAATTTAAAGAAAATCAAACTTCAAACCAGGAATTTATGATATATAAACTGTTACGATATTAAAACTGCTATGATACTTGACGTAGTGGATTTCACCAAAAGATGATGAGGAAAATCGTAAGAATGAGAGATTGAGGATGAATAATATTATAAGAATGAGAGAAAGAAAAATAAAAAAGTATATTTCAGCAATGAAATAAAACAATAAATTAATAATAAATACTATAACAAACACAACAACAATAATGTTCAATATCAATAATAATTAATCAAACAGAGATTGTTATTGATGGTGTGAACCTTGCTTGCATGAAAATGATTGTGATGAACTTAATGAAAATTCCTCGAAAAATTTCGAGAATAAGAAAGATTATAAGAATTAGAAAATTGAGGAGGGAAAGATTATGAGAATGAGAATATTGAGAAGAAGATGAGATGAAGAATGGAAAAGATGAAATGAATTACAATAATATAAAACAATATAATAAAACCATATATATATATATATATATATATATATATATATATATATATATATATAAATAATAAAACAAAATAACAGCAAATGCTCCACAATAATAGAATAATAATTAATAAATATACTATAGAAAATAAAATAACAACAATACTCAACAACAATATTCAAAGGTTAAAATATGTATGAAAAACAAAAGATTTTAGAAGACTATGGAATTTCAAATGAAATAACTTAAAGAAAATCAAACTTCAAACCAGATATTTCTGATGATGTAAACTGTGATGGTAGGGAAACGGATATGAGGCTTGACGTAATGAATTTCTCCAAAAGATTGAAGATGAAGAAGATTGTGAGAATGAGAGATTGAGGAGGAATAATATTATAAGAATGAGAGGAAAGCAGAGCTTTTTAGTGAATTAATGTGGTTGTATAAATGTTGATGATAATAAATAAATGTAATCTCAAAATTATCCCTGAGAATAATGAAATTCTTAGAAAGATTATAATAACTTAGGAGAAAAAGAGAAGAGGACAATAGCAATAATCAACAATAAATTAAAACAATAATTAATAATAATTACTATGATTTAATAAAAAAAAAGTTCAACAAAAATGATCAAATGTTAAGATATGTATGCGAGAAACAAAAGATTTAAGAGAAAAAAACTATATAATTTTAATTAAATGACTTAAAAAAAATGATGTGAACTGTGATTGTAGGAAAATGATGATGATGGACTTAAATGAAGAAGATTGCAAGAATGAGAAGATTGAGGAGGATGAAGAAGGAAGATTATAAGAATGAGAGAAAGAATAGAAAAGAGCAGATTGTATAAAGGTTAAGATGTATATGATAAAGCAAAAATACTTAAGAAAACTAAGTAATTTTAGTGAAAATGACTTAAAAGAAAATCAAAATTCAAACCAGAGATTCTTTGATGATATGAATCGTGATTACCGGAAAATGGATACGTTGATGGACTTAATGAGATTCTCCGAAAAATTGATAATGAGGAGTGTAAGAATTAGAAGATTGAGGAGGAGGAGAAATAATATAAGAATCGAAAGAAGAACAGAGAAGAGCAGAATTGTATGACCCCTCAAATGCTTCAACATTCTGTTAAATTGTGGCATTCCATTTTGATGCATTGTATTAAAACCATTGATTTCATTAAATTGTGGCATTCCATTTTGATGCATTGTAAACACGTTAATGACCCCTCAAATGCTTCAACATTCTGTTAGTCATACTCTTCACTCCTCATGTCCACAAATCACCAAGTGAATTTGTCATTTCTTTTTGTTCTGCAAGAATAAGACATTGCATCATTTACTCCTCAAATTTCAATCAGAATGAGTTACACATGAAAGCTTTAATCTAAACACAGAATTAATGAATTATTGCCAAGGATAATTTAAAAAGGGTTGAATTACAATTTGTCACACTCAAGAGTAGTCAAGCATTTTCCATTACTCTAAAATGGTAAGCCAAAAAAAAAAAGGATCAGTACAGTTTTAGAGGAATTTATCAAACTATTAACAGATAAGGAATTCAAGGAAGCAAATGAGAAAGATGGGAAGGAAGTTTGACCAGTGGGTGACCAATGGAGCAGAAAGAATCCCATGAACTGAGCTGCAGAAGATCACCGCCGCCGTTAACCATCTCCGAATGATAAGGCTTTGACTGAAACAGACCGTTGAGATTATAGAAAATGGACGGTGGATATGTGATTTTAAAAGATCGTGATGGGCTGCCTAGGGGGCTTGGCCCGCTGGTTGAAAGGGGAGAGTAAGATGCTAAGTACCTGTCAGGTCTTGCGTTCGAACCCTCGGAAGTCCCAACAACGGGGCGACCCCAGATTAGTCTACACCATAGGGTGTGGGACACCGGGGGCTCTACGCAAAAAAGATCGTGATGGGCCTGTTTTTTATTCTTTTCCTTCAAAGGATCTTTAAGTATAAATATATTAAAAAGTTAATGTTGTATAACTTTTAGTGTTTGGATCTTTTTTGTTCTCAATTTTAATTTTGATGCTTAAAATTTAAAATCGGTGTATTTGTTTCTCAAACTGTTGGTTAATTTTGGTCGTAATCCTAAAACTTTAAAATCAATGATTTTAGTTCCTCAACTTCAAATCAATTTTGAATTTAATCTCTAAAGCATTAAATTAAAGAACTTGAAAGTCTAAGGATCAACATCAAAATTAAATGAAAGTCAATGGATATAAGACTAAAATTGACTATAATTTTAAAGACCAAATCATCGATTTTAAAGTTTAAGAACTAAGAACAAAATTGATTGAAAGTTCAAGAATCAAAACTAGCAATTTTTAAAGTTTAGGAATCAAAACTAAAATTGACTTGAGAGATTACTTCCTTCGGCTCTAATTATAAAATCAGTTTGACCTTTTTGTAGAAATGAAATATGTAAAATTAATCACTTTAAAGTGCTTATAGTTATATTTTCTTCAAAGCTAATTTATTTTTTGGATAAATGACTCATCATTTAATTATGTAAGAAATATATTATAATTTAGTAAACTTCCTTGATTCAAAACTGTTGGAAAATGAAAGATGAAGCATTTAGAAATATCTGGATGAAGGCAGAACAAACTCTTCTTGTAGATGTCTTTCACGCTATAAGAATCACAAGTTTGGATTCTTATTTTGTATACTGTAGAAGCACTTGAAAGAGAGAATAAAACATAGAGGTTTGTTGGGAGAGAAATCTATGAAATAGGGCAGAAAATGTTTCTCATGGTGACTTGTTTCTGCCTAACCCCATATTTATAGGCTTTCTCTGAAATAGTACGTATCCCATTAAATGAAAAGTCTCAACTTTTCATTTAAATTTTGAATTAAACAATAATTGGGTAAATTACACTTAATAACCCAATAATTCTGAATAATTATATTCAGACCCCAAAGACTCATTTGGGCTTAAATTTACCAAGGGTGGATAATTTCCTTACATTTCCCACTCACACTTGGTGAATTTAATTTCATTAACCTCTGCTATTTCTCTGTCTCTATTCATACTAGGTGCTCTACAGTAACCGCGTGGGCATGACGTCTTGTTGGTGTCTGTACTAGAAACCCCTTTACAGGATCAGCACAAGACTACCATTTTGGTGTAGCGCGAATCATTGTTGCCTTGGATATCCTAGATATACAAAAATATTTATACACTTCAATTGGCAAAATCTAATCCCTCTAGAGTTATTGTAAAAACTCAGATTGCCCTTCACATATGCTTAGTATCCACACTTATGAATCACTAATAATATCATAAGGGACATGTCTTAGATACTAGCATAATTGTGTACATTATAGGTAATCTTTCTTTCGCCCATATATCACTTTAATACACCCCAATCGCTTTCCTAACACAATACCATAGGTCTTTTATATCATGACCGTAGGACATGTACTAAAGAAGCTGACATTGAAGTAGCTTTCCATGATTATGTCAAAGTCTAAGGATATCCTGGAAGGATAGAAACTTCTCAGGACTCACACAGCAATGAAGCAGGGATCCATTCATTTGCTTCCTATTTTGCGGTTCTTTAGCACATGTGGTATGAATCACATGCTAAAGTGTTACTCTTTCTATGATAAGAGCGTATGTCGTTTTGATCATCATAACACTGTACAGATTTTAAGTTTAGACACACCTAGCATCTGAACCCAAATTCTTCCATTTCACTCATCTTATGACGTCAAAGTTGAAGAATTTGTTATCTGGCAACAGGCATCATGGTAGTGGGTATCCATGATACGATCTATATATTATATTTTATATCATAGATCTCATCTCGACAAGCAACACTTTTATCGAGGCGACATAACTTTTGTGTTTCTTCCCGACCATATTAGCATTCCTGCTACTTTACTGGTGAACACAAATGTCTCATCTTTGCACACTTCTCCTAAGTGTCAAAGGCGGTTGCTCGTGTGAGAGAGCCAACCTCACTTGCCTGTACAACATACTAGATATTGTATATACTTATACGGACATAGATAATTGTGTGAAAATAAAAAAAAACATTTTATTGATCACAATCAAATTACATAATGTCTGTATATTTTACATTCTACGCATACCAATAGCTTTTGCATGCTTTTCAAACATCTCTCTTGCTATTGGTTTAGTCAAGGGATCTGCAACCATTTCCTTGGTTGAAATATGTTGTACTTTTATAACTTTCTGTGCTACATAGTCTCTCACAAAATTATACTTTATATCAATATGCTTTGTCTTGCTATGATACTTAGGGTCTTTCATATAGGCTATGGCTGCAGTATTGTCACAATATACTAACACCAGATTTGTACTCTCATTTCCAAAACCTAGATATTCAATAAACCTTTTAAGCCATATAGCCTCTTGGACCGCTGAAGTGCATGCCACAAATTCAGCTTCCATAGGATGTAATGCAATGCATGTTTGCTTCTTGCTACTCCAGCTTATGGCGCCATTATTCAATAAGAAAGCGTAACCGGAGGTTGATCTTCCTCCTAAGTCTGCATCTGAGTATCCAATTAGACGCAGATCACTTTCTTCATAGCATAATGCATAATCCGAAGTGCCCTTCAAGTATCGCAAGATTCTCTTTACAGCTTTCCAGTGCTTTACACCAGGATTTATTAGTATCTACTTACCAATCCAACTGCATGACATATATCTGGTCTTGTACACATCATTGCATACATAAGACTTCCTATTGCGATGGCATATGGAACTCTTTCCATTTTCTGTTTTTCTGACTCAGTTTTGGGGCACATCGCGTTGCTCAAGGCAACCCTAAATGCTAAAGGAGTATCCATGGGATGACAATCTTTCATATTGAATCTTTCAAGAATTTTATTGATGTAATTCTCTTGTGAAAGAGAAAGTATTCTTCTTGAACTATCCCTTTGGATCTTAACTCCAAGGATGTATTCTGCTTCACCCATGTCTTTCATTTCAAAATTCGACGATAATCATTCTTTGATAGTTAATACCGAATTCAGATTATTTCCGGCCAATAGTATATCGTCTACATATAAGGATAATATCACAAAATTACCCACAAAATGTTTTTTGTAGACACAGTGGTCTTCTTCAATCATTTTAAATTCATATGAGGTTACTGCTTTGTGAAACCTCAAATACCACTGTCTTGATGATTGCTTTAGTCCATATATGGACCTTTTGAGTTTACAAACTTTATTCTCCGTTCCTCTCTTAATGAAACCTAATGGTTGTTGCATATAGATTTCTTCATCCAAATCACCGTTTAGAAATGTTGTCTTTACATCCATTTGATGTAATTCCAAATCTAAACTGTTCACTATTGCCAAAATTAATCTTATTGAATTGAAACGCACAACAGGTGAAAAAGTATCTTCATAATCAATACCTTCCTGTTGTGTATAGCCTTTTGCAACTAATCGAGCCTTATACTTGTCAATTGATCCATCCACCTTTCTTTTGACTTTGAGAACCCATTTGTTCCCAATAGCTTTTCGCCCCTCAGGTAGATCAACCAATTCCCAAACTTATTTCTTTTTCATTGAATCAATTTCTTCTTCCATTGCTTTCCTCCACTCATCCTTAGTTGGACCTGACAAGGCTTCTTGTACAGAACGTGGTTCGTCATCCCCATCTGGGTTGACTAAGAATGCCTCTCCTTCTATTAAGAAGCATCTTTTGGGTATATTACCCCTTTCACTCCTTCTCTTAGGAGTATCTTGTCTTTCACGTCTCATTTGTCTAGGCCCTTGTAATGACCTTTCCAAGTTCCCACTCAAGGTTATTATTTGAGACGATTGAGACTCATCTACTTGTCCTGTATCACCTTGTTCCTGTGTCTCATAAAAGGACACAGTTCTATCAACCTGTCCTCTACTAGGATAGTCATTCTCTAGAAATTTACCATTTCTAGATTCAATTTCAGTTACAGTTCCATCTTCGTTTTCTCCTATGAAAACATATCCTTTTGATTGTTCAGAGTATCTTATAAAGATACACTTCTTTCCTCTAGGACCCAACTTTCCATACTTATGAGAATCATCATGGACATATGCAGCTGGACCCCATGGTCTAAGGATACTTAAATCCGGTTTGCGCTTTGTCCATAACTCATAGGGTGTGGAAGTAACTGACTTTGAGGGGACACGATTAAGTATGAAAGTGGCTGTAAGCAAAGCATCTCCCCAATTCGAAATAGGTAGATTTGCTTGAGCCATCATGGACCTAACCATGTCAAGAAGAGTTCTATTTCTTCTTTCTGCAACACCATTTTGTTGTGGAGTGCCAGGAATAGTTAGTTGCCTAATTATTCTTTTTTCTTCACAGAGTTGTTTGAATTGATCAGATAGATATTCTCTACCCCGATCAGTTCGTAAAACTTTGATCTTATTGTCTATTTGATTTTCAACTTCATTAATGTAACGTCTAAAGCATTCAAGTGCCTCAGATTTATGTGAAATCAAATAGACATGACCAAATCTAGTATAATCATCAATAAATGTGATGAAATACCAAGCCCCATGTCTTGCCCTCACACTCATAGGTCCACATATGTCAGAATAAATTAATTGCAATGGAATTTCAGCTCTTATTCCCTTTCCAAAAGGTTTTCTTGTTGCCTTACCAGCTAGACAACTTTCACACAAAGACATTTCCATGTTAGATGTTTCACCTAGCAAACCTTGTTTAGCTAGTTGAATCATCCTATTTTGGTTAATATGTCCTAGTCTAGCATGCCAGATATTCATGTCAACAGTAACACTAGAGGAAACAGCAAAAGACTCAAATACATAAGAATCACTATCAACATCCATTACAAAGAACTTTTTAAACACAAAAGCTAAACCATAAAACAACGAGTTGCTAAAAATGTCTGCGACTTTATCATGAAAGTTTACATCAAAACCACAATTCATAAGACATAAAACAGATACTAAGTTCCGTCGGATGTCAGGTGTATGAAGTACATCTTGTAGAGTCAAAGTCCTCCCACCACGCAAGTTTAACTTGCAAGTACCAATTCCTTTAACTTCTATTCTAGCATTGTTACCTACATAAAGCCACTTGCTTTGATTTGGCAACCGACGGTACTCAACGAAGGATTCTCGATCCCTCGCTACATGGCCTGTGGAACCTGAATCCAAAATTCAAGAAGAACAAACAGGTTCTGTTAGAAAAGCAGTACCTATAACATAAGAAAAGTGTGAATTCGCAAAATCCACTAATACCTTTTCATTGTCACTTTGCTCGGTACAATCCCGAGCAAAATGGCCCATTTTCTGGCAGGCATAACACTTGACCTTCTTTAGGTCAACTTTCTTCTTTCCGCCATTCTTTCCATCCTTTTTGGAATTTTTCTTGCCCTTCTTAAATTTTGAGCCATCCTTTTTTCTTTTCTTTAAAAATTTCTTGCCCTTCTTGTTTTCATTCTTAGCTTGAGATGAATCTGCATCCTCAGTGTAATAAGCATGTCCAGAAGCTCTGTATGCCTCTAGACGTTCATCTTCAAGCTCAAGATGCTTTACAACATCATCAAAAGTGAGAATGTTATCATTGTGGGTCAGATTAACTTTCATGTGCTCCCAACTAGAAGGAAGCGACCTTATGACAGCCTGAACTTGTTGCTCATCTGTCAACTTGTGTCCAGCTTCTTGAAGTTCTTTGATCATGTTGGACATCTCTCTCAGATGTTGTTTCATGGAAACATTTGCTCTCAGCTTATAGGTATCAAACTTGATAGTAAGCCTCCTAAGCTTAGTGGTTGATGTGCCACCAAACTTATCTTTAAGAGCAGTCCACATGGCCTGTGCAGTTTTGTATTTCTCATACTTGCACATCAGGTCATTTTCCATGGAACACAATAAAGTGATCCTAGCGACACTATTCATCTTTTTCCAGCTTTGGTATGCCTCAGCATCCCTTTTGTGCTGAGGAGTACTCCCAGCCTCAGGTTCCACTATCACAGTGGTTAAGGATGAAATGTGTGGCTGTCACCCAAGAGGGGGGGGTGAATTGGGTGAGGGAATAAAAACTTAAGACTCTTTTTCGAAAGACTGCTTGTGCTCGGTGATGATGATAATAAATAATGCTATGCACAAGTCAGTATGTTATGTGATGCAAAATAGAATGATTAAATATAAATTTATGCACACTCAAATTTATCCTGGTTCGGTCACCCAGACCTACATCCAGTCCCCAGGCTACACCTGAGATTTCCAATCCACTATTCTTGTTTAAACCGGGCACAAGAGAAGCCTTTACACTTTAGGTTTTACGAACACGGGTTCACCTAACAACCCACAGGTTTTACAACGGGTTCACCTGCAAACCTAACCGCAAGTTTTACGGGATCACTTGCACCTTTACAACTGCAAGTTTTGCGGGCTCACTTGCAACCTATACAGCTCCCCCTCACACCTAGAAGGGTTCAGTCTTTACAGACAATGATTTAACAATGATTACAATACTGTTCTTCAAGCAACAAGCTTTAGAACAGGTTTGATAGGATGTTCACTCTATGAACTGATTGTGCTAAACACTTAAGCTCAACTAAGTGGGTTCACTCAATGAACAGATTATGTTACTCACTTAGGTACAATAATTGCTCTCAACAAATTCTCTCTAAGGATATTACAATTTAAGATCAGAGAATAGAAGGATATTTCAGATAGTAGGCTTGAGCTTCTTCATTCTATTTCTCTTGCTTATCAAACTCATCAAGCTCTCTCTTCTCTAGCTCTTCTTTTTCTCGCTCTCCTACTCAGAAATAAAGAACATCTCCTTTTATACCAGCCTCTGATTATCCAACCGTTGGAGAGGCAATAAGGCCGTTTGAATATAGCTGTTGGGGCCTTGTTTACGTTGTCCTTTTTAATGCACAGCAGGGTTGACTTTGCTTTATCTGAAAAGGTGCTCTGACCAGCTGTTCTGTCAACACTGTTCTGACAACACTGTTCTGGCAAAAGTCGTTCTGACATCTATACACTGTATGGTCTGACTCTTGCTTGTTGTCAGATGAGGACTTCGTTCCTCAGGCATAAGTCCAGGATGCTAAGAGACTTACTATCGGAAGCTCTCTTGCTATCTGAAGTGAAGCTCGTGGACTCTAACATTCTGCTTGCTATCACATAGAGGAACTTCGTCTTCCAAGCACTTGTCCATGAATGATAAGAGCGCTTTGCTATTGGATGCTCTCTTGCTATCAGAAGCTCTCTTATGGACTCTGACTCTTGTGGGTAGTATGAGCTTTGACAGCTTGAATGAATCTTCAGATTATGTTCTCCTTATCTCTCATACTCCTCATGCTTGGTAGGTAACAATGTTGTTTGAATATCTGTTAACCTCTTGTTACCGTTGGAAAGTACATCTTTTTAAACGCTCCATTAAAGCTTAGCAGGGTTGACTTGCTTTATCTCTGAAAAGTAGTCCTGACACCTCTGCTCTGACAAAAGCATTCTGACTTCTGAGTATGTGACGTTTACTCTTGTACTCTTGCTGACGGATGATCATCGTTCATCCGGAAGTGGCAATCTTGCTCTGCAAGTGTTAATCTCTGAATCCCAATACCAAGAGTCTTTGCATCCGGAAGCTCATCTGCATCCGGAAGTGTGACTAAGTTCTGCACATACTGGTTAGTCCAACATAGCAATATATATAATCAAATATAGTAAGAACTATACATGCTGTGGGAAGCTTGTTTGCTATGGGGAGTAGTCTTACTTAGACTATGATGTATTCGGAAGCACTTCTACATCCGGAAGTGAAACCACTGGATGAAGGATTTTGTTTACTATTACTCACTCTCGCTCAGTGTCCTTCAATCCAACAGTCAGCGCTAGTCACTACGCTATCGGATGCACTTTCACTTGACGAGGTAGACTCACTGACGCTTAGGGTTATATCTATTCTATCAGTCTGCGCCAGTCTAAGTCTAACAGGAAGCATTTTTACTTGACGAAGTGAACTTACTGACGCTTGGGGTGATATCTATCTTATCAGTCTGCGTCAGTCTAAGTTTAACATGAAGCAACTTTACTTCCGGTTGAATCATAGCTTAGTCTTAGGTTTTGTATAGCTAATGCTCATGGACTAAGTTAATTCCCTAGTGAGTTACTCGCTGCCGCTGGGGGATAAATCATTCATCCGCGTGCGCGAGTCCTAGTCTATCCGGAAGTGATTCCGCATCCGGTTGTGACTTAACTTAGGATTCTAACCATGTCATCTAATCCTTCCTAAGTGTTGATTATGTTCTCTTAAGCACTAGACCATATCACACCTTAGTCACCATCAAAACTTAAGATTCTAACAAAGGATTCCAAAGTCTCATGTTCCTCTAGAATATACTGCACCTTACAGTGCCAGATATCCCAGTTGTCGCCATTCAGCTTCTCTCCCCTTTGTTAAGCTCAACGATAATGTTCTTTGTTGCCATTTTTTTTTATTTCTGGATGAAACAAAAAATATTCTTTTATATAAAACAAATTGTTCTCAATTAAGAGAACGAGGCAATAAAAGAACTACTAATAGCACAGACTTCTATACAATGTCTTATACTTATATCATCCTTAATCATAAGGTGATTTCTTTACTAGATTGATGATCGGAAGGATGCGTTTAAATCCTTCCATCGCACAAGATCTAATAATTTCATCTTATTCTATCAAGGATATTATATAAGTATTTAGTACTATTATTACTTTTAGAAGTCATAAATCAATCTTCTAAAAGTTCCCACTCATCACAAGTAAACATGAATTTATTATAACAATTCATAAACATGCTATAATCATAAATCAATAGCAAATACATTAAACCACATATTCACAGATTATTACATGTTCATGATACATTTACGCATTCATTGTTAAATGCATGTAATGAGAGAAAACTAAATATGCATTCAATTATGATCATTAGTTTAGGTATATGTAGCGTTAAGCGGAAAACTTAAACTGAATAAAACACCTTGGTAAAGTGGCGGTGGCGCGCACATGAAACAACTCTGCGCGTGTTCGAACACTCCCACTTCCACAAATCACAATTGCACGCGTTTTTTTTAACCGACGCCAAAACGACGTCGTTTTTGTTACGGGTGCCACCCCTAACCTCCAGCTGGATCAACCAGACCCGGATGGACTCACGGGTCGGGTCCGACGGACCCAACCTTTCAAATCACCGTGTCTCTGTCGTCCGGTGCCCGTTTTCCGCGTTCTTATAGTCCATTTTCATTGTTTTTTCATTTTCTATGCATTGGGACTATTTACATGTCCTAATTCTATGAATTTTAAAAAACTCAGTCTCATTCCTAATCATGTTCGTTGTGTTCTGGATGTGTGCGAATACAGAGAAAACATATACCAAGTAAAAATAGCCTCAATAAACATATTGGCTCTGATACCATTGTTGGAAAATTAAAGATGAAGCATTTAGAAATACCTCGATGAAGGCAGAACAAACTCTTCTTGTAGATGCCTTTCACGCTATAAGAATCACAAGTTTGGATTCTTATTTTGTATACTGTAGAAGCACTTGAAAGAGAGAATAAAACAGAGAGGTTTGTTGGGAGAGAAATCTATGAAATAGGGCAGAAAATGTTTCTCATGGTGACTTGTTTCTGCCTAACCCCATATTTATAGGCTTTCTCTGAAACAGTACATATCCCATTAAATGAAAAGTCTCAACTTTTCATTTAAATTTTGAATTAAACAATAATTGGGTAAATTACACTTAATAACCCAATAATTCTGAATAATTATATTCAGACCCCAAAGACTCATTTGGGCTTAAATTTACCAAGGGTGGATCATTTTCTTATAAAAACTAATAAAGAGGCAAAATAGGAGGGACTTCATTAAGATCTAACTGTTGAATATATCTATCCAAAATTTTGATCCAAAAGTGTTATAAAATATGTATTAAATATTATATTTTGTTTTAAGAAAATTGCTATATCGAAATTTTTATCTGTTGTCTTTACGAGTTGGGTTGCTCGATGGATATCATTAAGATTGTTGAGGCTTATTTGAGATAAGCGGAAATGTAGGTTTTATGGAATGACTCTCAGGGCACTTAAATTTATGTTGGAAAGGGGCTTTTCCAAGGCGATCCTATCTTCTCTCAGTATTTGTTTGTATTGTTGATGGAGAAGTTAGCTCATCTTGCGAAGTAGCTTCTATAATGTGGAAGTCATACAGGCTATCAAAGAATGACATGTTAGTCTCTCTCTGTTTTTTTGCAGATGACCTCTCTCTTTTTGTAGAGGCAAATTCAGAGCAAGTTGGGGTTAATAAAACATGTTTGGATGACTTTTGCTTGGAAAGTGAATGGTGTCAAAATCTAAGATCTTCTTATCTTCTCATGTTAATCATATTAGGGAGAAATAGTTTAAATTAATATCTTCTCATGTAAATTAAGATCTTCTTATCTTCTCATGTTAATCATATTAGGGACTTAAAGTATACTTTAAGTCCCTTATGTTTGCATCAAGTTTCAATTTAGTCATTTATGTTTGGAAAGTACACGTTTAGTCCTTTTTTGTTAACACTGTTAGTTTAACTTAACGGAAAATGCTAATTTAACAATTTTAAATGATGATTTTATAATGAAATTGAACCAAAAATGATAAATTTTGAAAATATAAGAATATTTACACTCAAATATTTTAATATGAACATTTTTCAATATTTAATAATCATTTAAAATTTTTAAATTAGCATTTTCCGTTAAGTTAAACTAACGGTGTTAACAAAAAAGGACTAAAAGTGTACTTTCCAAATATAAAGGACTAAATTGAAACTTGATGCAAACATAAGGGACCAAAAGTATATTTTATCCTTTAAATTTTGTTTTTTGAAAGTAATTTCTTAACTAGTTTTCTCCTATGTATCTTTTCCGAATCCAATTTACACAATTAAGAAACAAAAATATTTAATGATTCTAAATCAAATGAAAGGTAACTACCAATTCAAGAGCAAAGCATGATTCTCAAATTCGGGAACATATAAATTAATATGTAACATGTTATGAATATAAAGGTGAGAAGAGAAGATTAGAGAGACCAGAAGAGAGAGTAAGAGAATATCTTATTCAAGGGTTATCATATACAATAGTGAGGCCTCTATTTATAGAGGGAAATTAGGGTTACATCATTAATATAGGAAACTAAGAGGAATATAGGAAACTAAACATTGACATCCACAATCAGAGAGATTTCATAACACTCTCCTTGGATGTCCAAGACTAAACATATGCCTCATTAAAAAAACTTCAACTAAGTAAAACCCAATGGGACAAAAACTTAATGGAAGAAAAAAGAGTACAATGCTTAGTGATACATTTATTGGTGCTGCCTCATTAAAAACCTTGCTAGGAAAACCCAGTGGGAAAAAACCATAGACAAGGGAAAAAGAGTGCAGCGTGTATCATCTCCCCCTCTTGACCACTTCAGTTGATATCTCTAAGTTGGCGAAGTCCAATGTCATAAGTAAGCTTCTTAAATGTTGCAGCATGAAGTGACTTTGTTGTGAACATATCTGCTAGATTTTCACTTGACCGGATTTGGTGGATATCAATTTCACCATCTTTTTGGAGATCTTGAGTGAAGAAGAACTTTTGTGAAATGTGCTTAGTTATGTCTTCGTTGATGTAGCATTCTTTGAGTTGGAAGATATATACAATTATCCTCGTATATGACCAGTTGAACTCATTTTACTAGAAGATAAACCACAAGTACATCGTATATGATGTATCAATGATCTCAACCAGAAACACTCTTAGCTTCCTTCATTTCATTTCATTTCAAATTCTTTCTTCAGACAATTTATTGTCTTATCTAACTCTTCAATAGTTTCGATGATATTTATATCATCAACGAATACGAAAATTATAGCAAACTCATTTCCAGATCTTCTTATGAATATACATGGGCATATTGGATTATTTTTATATCCTTCTTTCAGGAGATATTCATTAAGCCAATTGTACCACATATGCCCAGATTGTTTTAATCTATACAAGGACTTAAGCCTTATTGAGTATTGTTCTTGTGAATTCAAAGTGCATGCTTCTAGCAGCTGGAATCCTTCAGGGATTTTCATATGTTTATATATAAATCTAAACATATATGTAATCATTTTTCATAATACTTCTAGTATTTGAAATCCTTATTGGATTCAACTCACAATATCTACCCATGGTTTATAATCATATTCTCTAGACGCACATCAAAATTTCATATATTGACAGACTACCAAATCAAAATATGAATGTTCATTCCACCACGAGACAACATCTATCATTATTATATTGAACTACTGCGAAAATCATTCTAACCATATTTCTCCCTCTTTTTCGCATAAGTGTTCTAATTTTTATAATTCAAATAGCACTTCAGGTGCATAGATTCAAGTTGTCACATTTCATATAACGTCTTTTGTTTTCTACTAGCTAGTCATTTTATGTCTACTCATGACATATTTATATACCGGATCCTCATTTATCACGTGATATTATCATCGACAAATTTGTCCTTTCACGGTTCCTTTTCTTTATGACATAACATATTGAGCTCTCTTTTTATTTCTTTCAGGTACCTGAGCCACTTCTGGGGTCTTACAAATAGTTATGTCTCAAGTAAAGCCTCCTCAAAATGATAATCATAATTATTTTCTCCATTTTCATTTTCTTTTGGAACCAATCATTTCTCATGCTTCACGCATGTTTCATTCTCATATACAATTATTGGAGCATTTCAACTAGATCATGAGATATAAAAATCCTTATTTGGTCAATAATAGTGTCTAACAAATATTTTGCAACATTTGATGAACTTCTAGTTCACATTACTAATATTTGAGGATCCATATTTGTTGCATACAACATATATCTCTTCCAGTTAGTCATTTCTCCCCCTCATATTGGGAACACCAATATTTATCCCAAATTTCATTTAATATCCATCTGTGTATTATTGTGGTGGAACAATATGAATCAATATTTCAAAATATCAGATGGAAAATATTTTGCTACTGACTAAGAGTCAATGGGAGAATTCATTCTCTTTTATCGGCATGATGCAATTATAGTTGTAGTACATTTTACCCAACTCTAAAACTGAAAATTTTGTTCTCACGAATATTGATCTATCTAGCTATTCAAGGAGGCTTTGCTAGATATGTATGCTCTCACATAGCATATAAACATCAAAAACAAAATTAATAATCACTAGTGATTTCAATGAAAATCATATGACAAATGTACTTAACTGAACAAATTTGCGAACTTCAGGTTGCAAGTTGATCATGTAACATGGACACCACTAATGTGACCATTTCTGTAACATCCTGAAAATTTAATACAGGATTAAAGAGTGTTTTGGAAATGATAAATGGAGAAATTAGGAATTTTGGAAATTTTTAGGAATTTTTGGTGATTTTTGGGAATATTTTTGGAAATTTTGAGTAATTAATATGCATATAATTACTAAAGAAATGAAGAGTTTGAAATATGAGGGAGTGGTAGAGCTAAAAATATTTTGAAGTTTAAGAAGATTGGAGGCTGGTTTAAGTGGTTTTAAATCAAAATGAGTACACTATAGCAAGTTTGGGCTTTAAATAACCAAAATCACCCTTATTTTCATCAACCAAACACGGCCTACTCCCTTCCTTATCAACAAATCTGACCCCCTCCATTTTCTCGCGTGGCGTGCTCCCTCTCCTTCCCTTCACCATTTTCATTTTCTTCTTCCTCACCACTTCGGCTATCTCTCTCTCTCTCTCTCTCTCTCTAAGACCTTAAATCAGTTTTGTGTTCTTCATCTTCTCTTCTCCTCGGGTCTGTTAGCCGAGTCCGACCGGCGGCTTGCGGTGGTTTCCGGCGGCGCAGCTTTTTCCGGCGACGTGAAGCATTTAGGGAGGAAAGGTTTGATTTTTCTTGTGATTCTCATGTTGTTCTTCCTTCTTCAACTTCACAACACAATTTTCTCAACTCCCCTTTCCTCTTTCCAGTTCGGCCGGCAGCTTGGAGTTGTTTTTCCGGCGGGTTGTTTTGTTTTTCCGGCGGCCGAGGGCGGTGAGAGGTTGGTGGTAGTTTTTTTTATGTGTTTGAAGTTCTTACTCCCTTCCAAGGTTAATCTCTCATTTTTCTTTCCTTCCGTGGCTGTTCCATGCTCAACCACCACTTACAGTGGCCGATTTCCGGCGTTTTGGACGGCGGTTGGCGGCGGTTGTGTCTCCCTTCTCATTCTTGAATTCCGTAAGCTCTCTTACTACCTTGTGATGTTGATTTGTGAATAAAGTTCCCTCTTTTAAACTTAGGGCTTTGTGAAAAATTGGAACTTCAGGATTGTCAAGCTACCATAATAATTGTTAAGTGATTAATGGAAGTTTTGTGAGGATATTAGATATTTTTTGAAGTTGGAAAATACTTTGGAATTTTGGGGAATACTTTAGGATTCTTTGGAGTTAGGTTTTGGTTATATTGTGATCTTTGGAATGTTAATGCTTTAATATTGAAATTGAGGCATGGAATTTGAGTATTCTTGGGAGCAATTGGATTTGCTAAAGGAGATTAAGTATTTGGGAATTTTTGGTGATAGTTGTGACTCTTTCAAGTTAGGATTTTGCCATAATTAAATCTTTGGGACTTTAAACAAAAATTTGTGAATGTTTAAATGGTTAATTAAAGATTTTTGGGAAGTATTTAGGTTTATTGAAGTTGGAGATTATTTTGGGAATTGTTGGACATTTAGGGTTCTGTGGAATTGGGGTTTTGCTAATGTAAGATTAATTGAATAAAATGGTGATTTAGAATTTGTTTATTAAGGTTTGAAGAAGGCATTGAAATGTGGGAACTGATTGAATTGGTGTTTAGGAAGAAGTATGGTATTTAAAGTGTTGGGTAAAGAGGAATTTGGTTATGTAAGGATATGTTGGAGTTTGGTGGAAGGTTTGTGAACACTTTGAGTTGTAAATTTGACATTAATATGGTGGTTTAATGGTTTGTGATTGTTTTGTAATTTATGGACATTGAAACATTGAATTTGAGCAATTAGAGTGCCAAATGCTAGGAATTGAAAGGGGATTTCGAAATTTATGCCAATGGTAATAAAATAGTGATCTTTATTTGTTAGATGAGATTTGAGAGGTAAGTATAGAATGATGAAATAGTGAATAATTGGGGCAATTCAGATTATGGTGATTTTGGATGATTGGTATAGACTATTTTGACTAATGTGGGTGATTGAGAATTTAAGTGGTAAATAATTATGAACTCTTTGGATAGGAGATTTCTGAACTTGATTTAGTTTTCAAGGTGATGAAGAGTTGGAATCTCTAGGCGCTTTAATGTCTGATCAGTGCTGTGATTGAGGGTTCTTAAAGTTCATCTTTCTTGTTTTGGCTGAATTGGTAGTTATATGTTTATGGCTCAAATTCTAATTAAAACATGAGGGAATGCAATGTTATATTATTGAGGAATTGAAGGAAATAGTTTCAGTTTTAAGCTTTAAACTATTAAGTTTAGTGCTTTAATTTAAAAATCTGTTTTGTGGCATGATTTAGTAGATGAAAATGATGTTTTAGAATGACTGAAAATCTGAACAGGTTTCAAGAAATTAAGGTTAGCAAGTTTATGACGTGGAAAGTTAAATAGAAATTGGATGGGTTGTTGTTTAGTTGTAAACCTGAAAGTTCATATTTAGGAAGTGGAGTATATTGGAAGTTGATTAATGGAATTGTGAAGTGATTTGTGATTACTTTTTAGAAGACTTTTTGATAGTAGGACAAAGTGATCAATAATTGTTTAGAATTAGTTTGAATTGGTGGTCAAAGTCACTGATATTGTGTCTTGACCATCAGCAGCTCATTATGTGATTGTAAACGGCAGCGCTTCGAGTGGAGCTCGCGGATGATAATAACTAAGGATATATATATATAGTGCTGTTTTGGAGCTTGAACAGGTAATCACGCTTAACTGACTGTGATACTGAGGGTGATGGTAGTTGAGGATTTTCTGACATCCTCTTCTACTTATTTATATATATAAATAAAATGAATTCAGATTATGTTATACATAAACGTGGGCTATAGGGTACCTTTCAACTGAACTGTACTTTATATAAATTCATATTTATATATATTCTTTGGTATGTTGCATGACACTGGTTAGTTGTACCGTCGGCCGATGTAACCTATCGATTTGCGCAAATCGATAGGTTAATTGTACAGGTTCCTCGGATTGTAAAGGAACCAGGGACGTTTTCACTTTTAAAGTGCTCCCCAGGGACGTTTTCACTTTTAAAGTGCTCCTCAGGGACGTTTTCACTTTTAAAGTGCTCCCCAGGGACGTTTTCACTTTTTAAAGTGCTCCCTTTACATGCTTTCAGTTTTGAGACTGGGCACAGTGTCAATCATGTTTATTTTTGTCTATTGAGAGATGGATGCATCTATTCTGGATATATACATCGATATATTTGCAAATGTTATGTGCTGTATGCAGGTTTTGAACTGTGGTACCCTGTAGACGCTCCACTACCCCACTTCTGAGTCTCACAGTGAGTTAAGTAGTGATTACTGAGACATTGTTTTGTCTCACCCCATTTCCTTTATTTTTGCAGGTGATCATGCCCAGAGGTAGTCTGAGAGGAAGGGAAAGAGGGACCGGCCAGCTGCACTGAGTCAGTGAGTAGGCCGGAGGTACACCGTAGGGATGTATATTGCCATTTATTAGGTTGCATCCGCTTCCGCATTTGTTTGTATTGTTTGGAATGAATTGTGTTAGTTATTTCTGTTGATTGTTGGTTAGTCACTGATATTGAAAGAATGTGACAGTGGTGGTCGTATCACACACTGTTTTAATGTGTTGATTGATTATATAGTGGTGAATTGACCGTTGAGAATTGTCTGCTAATGGAAAGACAATTTCTCTTTCATGATACGAATGTATCATATAATTGTGATTAATGAAGTTTGAATGTGCTCTGTGGCACTGACATGCTTAAGTCAGATAGTAGTTTTTAATGAGTTTAATTGATACAGGTGTTCTGAATAATTGTGTTAAGGAAAGACCTTTTCCTAACATGGTTATATTGTTGATTGTGATTTATTGTTGTGATGAGTGTTGTTATTTTATATAACCATGTTAGATGGGCCCCGCTCTGATATGGTTAACCTTTATGTAGCTTGCTTGGTTTCTTTTGCTAACCATGTTAGGTGAATCCCTTACTAACATGGTTAGGGCATCTAGTATTGATTGATATCGTTTTCTCTTTCTAACCATGTTAGATGTACTCTTGCTAACATGGTTAGACACCATTTGTATGGATTGTTTTGATTATGTGTTTTATTAGGTGGAAGTAAGTAGGTTATTAAGGTATTATTAGGAGGTATGTTTCAACTTGGTATCAGTTTTATGGTAAACGATACCCTGCCTGTTGCATTGCATATAGAATGGCAATATATATTTCTTTTCCCTTCCCGCTGTGCATAATCCCTAACCTTTGTATTGAAGATATGTGCAGTTGAATTTTGAGGACAAAATTCGATTGGTGGGGAGAAAGGTAAAATCGCAGTAAGGATGTTCAGATGAGATTAGTGAATGGATTAGGACTGTGATTTTCTTAGGTAACATAATTTTCAAGGTAAATGGTGAGTATTGGTGAAGTGTATAGTAATTTTGATGAATCAATTCGATTCTATTGGTTTAAAGTAAATTATAGTGGGGGTGACAGGCAATACAAACGAAATTACAATTAGTAATTAGTGATTAATTAGTAGGATTTGAAAGAAATGTTTAAATTCAGGACGTTCAATTGAAACTATATTTTAGAAGAAGTGAGAGTTCAACAATAATTTTGGTGGAAATTAATTGGTTGGTATTAAAGTAAAGTGTGATTGTGTATTAAAGGATGTTTAGAAAAGGTAGGATGTCATAATCATTACTAAGGAAGTGTAGGAATCAATTGAATAATAGAAATGCGATAGTTAGATTATGTTAAGGGTGGTATGTTGGTGAACTTCGATCCAACAAGTTTCATAGAAAACCTTAAAACAATAGATAAATAAATGGGTTTCTTGAATAATTTTTGTCGATATTGAGTGAAATTGACATAGCATAGGAAAGGTATGAAACCAAAGACAACCTAGATTTTGGGAATTGTGCTGACAATGAGAAAAATATAAGGATTTATTTAACATAAAGGAGATAGAGATTCAATGTATTTGAGAGATTGATAAGGAATCAGGATGTTAACTGAATGAGGATTCTTCTCGGGGGTCTCGATTATAATTATGAGCCGGCCATAATCATAGTCGAGGCATCATGAGAGACTTTATTTGGTTAAAGAAGGTAGACTTTTTGGCGAGTTGACTTCATTGAAGATAGAATGATAATATATTTGAATGTAGTGGAAAGAACTTGATTTATAAGATTATGGGAGGATTTGAGTCGATATTAGAACTAATAAGTTAAGTGAGAAATAATATGATGTTCATAGGAATTTATTAATGTTGGGAATATTGGAAATTTATGCTTTTGTGATGAGGCTAATGAGAATAATTGGTGATTCATGTGAATTTAATTAAGGTTGTTATATGAACTAGATTTTGGGACGAGAAAACATATGACTTGTAGTATTCTAAGTGTAGTTTTAGGTTCTAGATTTGTTATATAATACCTATAAGGATATGAAATAATGATGATGTGGCTAAATAGAAGGATTTGACCTTGAGCCCAATTTTGTGTTTAGAGTTGAATACTGTAGTATGCAAATGTGTTTGGTTTTGGGTTGTATGTAATTGTGCTTCATGATGGAGACATTTGAGAGTACATTTGGATTCGATTAGGCAAATCCTTGATTATGTAGAATTGGAAGTCAGGTGTATATTGTGGATTTTAGAATCTTATACTGGCTTGATTTTAAATTGAGAAGCATATGATTTGGAATATTCAGATTATGGTTTTAGGTTTCTAAGGAGTGCGATTCCAAATTTCTAATCCAATAGGATTAAGAAAGTTATTTATATCTCGGCATGTTTGATTCGTTTGAGTTTTGATGATAGTGCATTTTTCCTAGATATCCAATTGATTAATCTTTGTTTAGGAAGATTTGAGTTAATCTGGTATTTTGAGAGACAAACTTCTAATAATGAGATGATTGGTGCAATTTGGCGATTTATTTTCTTTTGTAAGAGTATTGGTTATTGGAAATAATCTACAAAGCATAGTCATGTAGGTTGGCATGTGAACTTAGAATATTATGATCATATGTTTTAAATTGTACCTAATTGTTTGGGGTTTTATTTGGCTGTTAGGTTGTGTTTATAGGAATTCTACCATTTTTACTTGGGGACGGACGAATAGGGCCTGAGAAAGGAATGAAGATGTGGTGTTTTGATTGACGCTGGAAATTGTAAAATAATCTGGCCTGACTTGAATAGTTAGCGATATATGATCTAGAAAAGAAATTTCGACAGATTTAATGTTGCGAAGACTATGATTGGGTTCCAGTTTGGGAATTTAAGAGTTGGTGAGCCTTTTGGTTTGGATTCATAGGCATATGGATAATTGGTTGAATTAAATGGTGAAATGCAACCTGATTTGGTTTAGATTATAGTAGGATATGAACTTGAGGGTGCTTTCGGAAGAGGTAACATGTTAGAAATTATATTAAGAATGTATAAAAGTCAATTGGAGAATGGAGATATGATAGTAGATTATTGTGATGGTGGTTTAAAGTTGAACTTTGAAATTTAGGTAGTTGAAGAAATTTTTTTTAAAAGAATTGTAGGATTATGAAACCATTAAGTCGTTGAACGGGTTATTGATTTTTATTACCTTATATGATTTTGATGGAAATTTGTAATTGTATAGTTTTGTAGGATTATGAAATCATTACGGTTTTTGATGTACACTATAACTTGATTACTTAAGTTAGATCATGTTGGAATTGAAGAGCTTGGAGAAGTTGGAAAGAGAGAGGGAGTAATGAAGATAATTAAAGTGTAGGCAGTTTTGATGTTAAATGGAAGAGAAACCAATTATTTGAGAAAAAGGGGAAGATGGTCGATAGGTGATTGATCGATATTGGCATAGGTTTTGAGATTTGTTCTCATCTCTATATAAGGATTTGGCAAAATATGACTATTTGGCGAGAAATATCTTGGCTAGTGAATAAAGAGTAACTCTTGTGGTCTTTTAAGTCAAGTAGTTAGACAATTAAGGTGTACTAAGATTAGCATTATGATTTAAATATTTAGAAGAAAAAGAAATGGCTTAGATTAGTTTGGCTAGGATTTGAAGTTTTCTTCCCTAATTCAAGTCATTAGGGATGTAGTGAGCAGATTAGGCTATATATTATTTCGTAAGGGTTGTCTGACATAGTGAATTTTGGGGACAAAATTTCTAAAAGGTGGGGAGAATTGTAACATCCTGAAAATTTAATACAGGATTAAAGAGTGTTTTGGAAATGATAAATGGAGAAATTAGGAATTTTGGAAATTTTTAGGAATTTTTGGTGATTTTTGGGAATATTTTTGGAAATTTTGAGTAATTAATATGCATATAATTACTAAAGAAATGAAGAGTTTGAAATATGAGGGAGTGGTAGAGCTAAAAATATTTTGAAGTTTAAGAAGATTGGAGGCTGGTTTAAGTGGTTTTAAATCAAAATGAGTACACTATAGCAAGTTTGGGCTTTAAATAACCAAAATCACCCTTATTTTCATCAACCAAACACGGCCTACTCCCTTCCTTATCAACAAATCTGACCCCCTCCATTTTCTCGCGTGGCGTGCTCCCTCTCCTTCCCTTCACCATTTTCATTTTCTTCTTCCTCACCACTTCGGCTATCTCTCTCTCTCTCTCTCTCTCTCTAAGACCTTAAATCAGTTTTGTGTTCTTCATCTTCTCTTCTCCTCGGGTCTGTTAGCCGAGTCCGACCGGCGGCTTGCGGTGGTTTCCGGCGGCGCAGCTTTTTCCGGCGACGTGAAGCATTTAGGGAGGAAAGGTTTGATTTTTCTTGTGATTCTCATGTTGTTCTTCCTTCTTCAACTTCACAACACAATTTTCTCAACTCCCCTTTCCTCTTTCCAGTTCGGCCGGCAGCTTGGAGTTGTTTTTCCGGCGGGTTGTTTTGTTTTTCCGGCGGCCGAGGGCGGTGAGAGGTTGGTGGTAGTTTTTTTTATGTGTTTGAAGTTCTTACTCCCTTCCAAGGTTAATCTCTCATTTTTCTTTCCTTCCGTGGCTGTTCCATGCTCAACCACCACTTACAGTGGCCGATTTCCGGCGTTTTGGACGGCGGTTGGCGGCGGTTGTGTCTCCCTTCTCATTCTTGAATTCCGTAAGCTCTCTTACTACCTTGTGATGTTGATTTGTGAATAAAGTTCCCTCTTTTAAACTTAGGGCTTTGTGAAAAATTGGAACTTCAGGATTGTCAAGCTACCATAATAATTGTTAAGTGATTAATGGAAGTTTTGTGAGGATATTAGATATTTTTTGAAGTTGGAAAATACTTTGGAATTTTGGGGAATACTTTAGGATTCTTTGGAGTTAGGTTTTGGTTATATTGTGATCTTTGGAATGTTAATGCTTTAATATTGAAATTGAGGCATGGAATTTGAGTATTCTTGGGAGCAATTGGATTTGCTAAAGGAGATTAAGTATTTGGGAATTTTTGGTGATAGTTGTGACTCTTTCAAGTTAGGATTTTGCCATAATTAAATCTTTGGGACTTTAAACAAAAATTTGTGAATGTTTAAATGGTTAATTAAAGATTTTTGGGAAGTATTTAGGTTTATTGAAGTTGGAGATTATTTTGGGAATTGTTGGACATTTAGGGTTCTGTGGAATTGGGGTTTTGCTAATGTAAGATTAATTGAATAAAATGGTGATTTAGAATTTGTTTATTAAGGTTTGAAGAAGGCATTGAAATGTGGGAACTGATTGAATTGGTGTTTAGGAAGAAGTATGGTATTTAAAGTGTTGGGTAAAGAGGAATTTGGTTATGTAAGGATATGTTGGAGTTTGGTGGAAGGTTTGTGAACACTTTGAGTTGTAAATTTGACATTAATATGGTGGTTTAATGGTTTGTGATTGTTTTGTAATTTATGGACATTGAAACATTGAATTTGAGCAATTAGAGTGCCAAATGCTAGGAATTGAAAGGGGATTTCGAAATTTATGCCAATGGTAATAAAATAGTGATCTTTATTTGTTAGATGAGATTTGAGAGGTAAGTATAGAATGATGAAATAGTGAATAATTGGGGCAATTCAGATTATGGTGATTTTGGATGATTGGTATAGACTATTTTGACTAATGTGGGTGATTGAGAATTTAAGTGGTAAATAATTATGAACTCTTTGGATAGGAGATTTCTGAACTTGATTTAGTTTTCAAGGTGATGAAGAGTTGGAATCTCTAGGCGCTTTAATGTCTGATCAGTGCTGTGATTGAGGGTTCTTAAAGTTCATCTTTCTTGTTTTGGCTGAATTGGTAGTTATATGTTTATGGCTCAAATTCTAATTAAAACATGAGGGAATGCAATGTTATATTATTGAGGAATTGAAGGAAATAGTTTCAGTTTTAAGCTTTAAACTATTAAGTTTAGTGCTTTAATTTAAAAATCTGTTTTGTGGCATGATTTAGTAGATGAAAATGATGTTTTAGAATGACTGAAAATCTGAACAGGTTTCAAGAAATTAAGGTTAGCAAGTTTATGACGTGGAAAGTTAAATAGAAATTGGATGGGTTGTTGTTTAGTTGTAAACCTGAAAGTTCATATTTAGGAAGTGGAGTATATTGGAAGTTGATTAATGGAATTGTGAAGTGATTTGTGATTACTTTTTAGAAGACTTTTTGATAGTAGGACAAAGTGATCAATAATTGTTTAGAATTAGTTTGAATTGGTGGTCAAAGTCACTGATATTGTGTCTTGACCATCAGCAGCTCATTATGTGATTGTAAACGGCAGCGCTTCGAGTGGAGCTCGCGGATGATAATAACTAAGGATATATATATATAGTGCTGTTTTGGAGCTTGAACAGGTAATCACGCTTAACTGACTGTGATACTGAGGGTGATGGTAGTTGAGGATTTTCTGACATCCTCTTCTACTTATTTATATATATAAATAAAATGAATTCAGATTATGTTATACATAAACGTGGGCTATAGGGTACCTTTCAACTGAACTGTACTTTATATAAATTCATATTTATATATATTCTTTGGTATGTTGCATGACACTGGTTAGTTGTACCGTCGGCCGATGTAACCTATCGATTTGCGCAAATCGATAGGTTAATTGTACAGGTTCCTCGGATTGTAAAGGAACCAGGGACGTTTTCACTTTTAAAGTGCTCCCCAGGGACGTTTTCACTTTTAAAGTGCTCCTCAGGGACGTTTTCACTTTTAAAGTGCTCCCCAGGGACGTTTTCACTTTTTAAAGTGCTCCCTTTACATGCTTTCAGTTTTGAGACTGGGCACAGTGTCAATCATGTTTATTTTTGTCTATTGAGAGATGGATGCATCTATTCTGGATATATACATCGATATATTTGCAAATGTTATGTGCTGTATGCAGGTTTTGAACTGTGGTACCCTGTAGACGCTCCACTACCCCACTTCTGAGTCTCACAGTGAGTTAAGTAGTGATTACTGAGACATTGTTTTGTCTCACCCCATTTCCTTTATTTTTGCAGGTGATCATGCCCAGAGGTAGTCTGAGAGGAAGGGAAAGAGGGACCGGCCAGCTGCACTGAGTCAGTGAGTAGGCCGGAGGTACACCGTAGGGATGTATATTGCCATTTATTAGGTTGCATCCGCTTCCGCATTTGTTTGTATTGTTTGGAATGAATTGTGTTAGTTATTTCTGTTGATTGTTGGTTAGTCACTGATATTGAAAGAATGTGACAGTGGTGGTCGTATCACACACTGTTTTAATGTGTTGATTGATTATATAGTGGTGAATTGACCGTTGAGAATTGTCTGCTAATGGAAAGACAATTTCTCTTTCATGATACGAATGTATCATATAATTGTGATTAATGAAGTTTGAATGTGCTCTGTGGCACTGACATGCTTAAGTCAGATAGTAGTTTTTAATGAGTTTAATTGATACAGGTGTTCTGAATAATTGTGTTAAGGAAAGACCTTTTCCTAACATGGTTATATTGTTGATTGTGATTTATTGTTGTGATGAGTGTTGTTATTTTATATAACCATGTTAGATGGGCCCCGCTCTGATATGGTTAACCTTTATGTAGCTTGCTTGGTTTCTTTTGCTAACCATGTTAGGTGAATCCCTTACTAACATGGTTAGGGCATCTAGTATTGATTGATATCGTTTTCTCTTTCTAACCATGTTAGATGTACTCTTGCTAACATGGTTAGACACCATTTGTATGGATTGTTTTGATTATGTGTTTTATTAGGTGGAAGTAAGTAGGTTATTAAGGTATTATTAGGAGGTATGTTTCAATTTCGTAGATGCATCTGATATTCATAAAGTATCATTTAGTCCATATGATATCTGTATGGGCCCATATATAATTCATACAATACACATCTACATGTGTATAATCTCAATCAAAACTAGTGATGTTTCATATTTCATTCTTTTGAGAATAAGCAATTGAATCTTCTGGTTCATTAGTGAGTATTGATATTATTTTGCACCATTATGATCCAGGATTATCCAACCGGTCATTGCCAAACATTACATTCACAAAGTTCAGGTTTATTGTAATATTAATTCATCATCGATAACTTCTGGTTATCATGCCAAATTATTAATTTGACCTTCATAGGGAGATTATTCGAGATTTAGGAAATTATAAAAGTGAAATTTCATCCAATACGACTCATACATGTATTCCAATAACTTCTCCTCAAGTGAGTCATGTAAAATACTTTCCACTCACAAATAAATTATTAGTTCTTCAGGAATTAATATCACTGTATCTAATGCATATAGTTCTTCAGGAACTAATATCGTTGTATCTAATGTATGTAGTTCTTCAGGAACCAATTGCATTACTTGATATGCACATAAATTTATGTGGCTTTATGTCATTGAATGTTTGAGTAGAATATAAGTGTTTATAACTATTAGTAATAAAAATAAAGTTTTTATGGCTTTAGGCCATAAAATTAAATTTTGTATTTGACTTCTTGTCACTTTATATAACTTTTGGTTATAAAAAATAGAATTATCATCGCTTTAAGTCAATATATGATGACTATAGATCATATTTATGGCTTTGACTACTTAATGTTTAATTAGAAATTTATTTTATATGACTTCTAGTCATAAAAATAAAATCTTTATTGCTTAGAGCTATTGAGCTTTGCACATTTAACAATTAAGCATAACATTTATAAAATTTATATGACTTCTGGTCATAAAAATAGAACTTTTATAGTTTAATGCCGTAAGGATTTGACCACTCGATCATGACTTACTTTTTATGACTACAGGTCATAATAATACAATCTTTATGGCAGTTAGATACTGAGTATTTAATAATTATATACAAAACTTACTTTTTATGACTACAGGTCATAAAAATAAGATCTTCATGGCTTCAGGCCATGGTGCTTTAGTCATTTTAAAAAAATGTTATATAACTACAGGTCATAAAAATATAATATTTATTATTTCGTGTCACCCATATATTGTGTCAATTATTTCTTCATAATTGCACTTCACCCATGATTGGGATTTTCCATCCAAAGATGCATCATATTATTGTGTCAATTATTTCTTCATAATTGCACATCACCCATGATTGGGATTTTTCATCCAAAGATGCAGTGTTTATAAAGTCTTAAATGAGTAAAATTCAAAAGGAAAATTTTTGCTTTTGGTGCTTATTATCACCATAGCTCTCATGAGCATATGTCACATGCCTAACAACCCAATTTTGTTTATATAACAATAATGGACTCAATGCTTTACACATATTTTTATCAGATTCATGTCTACCACCAAGGTTACTTCGTTTGGATATCTCTTTGAGTTAAAACTCAATTTTCATATCATCTCTAGTCCCAAACAATTTTCTAGAGGTTTACAAATTTTCATCTCAATCCACACAAGAATGAAATTCTTAGTAGGTGGAACTTCAAAATCCATCAAAATCAAATACGGCTTCGGGCCATAAAAAAACTGAAATTCTTTTTTAGTAGATGGAACTTCGGGTTCCATCAAACATGACTTCATGCCAAATCTTTACTAGATGGAACTTCAGGTCCATCAAATATGGCTTCAAGCCAAATCTTTACTTGATGGAACTTCTGGTCCATCAAATATGGCTTCAGGCCATATAAAAAATGACATATTTAATTGATGAAACTTCAGGTTCCATCAAAATCAAATATGACTTCAGGCCGTAAAGATAAATTGGAATTACAGATTCCAAAGAGATGACTTCAGGTCATTATTATATTGGAACGACAGGTTCCACAAATAAAAAAATATAAGAGATAAGAACAAGATGAAGAAAATAATATTACTGTAATATTACCTTGGTGAGTCTCGTGCTCAGTTAGAGCTTCGTGCTGATAATGTGTTATGAATATAAATTAGAGAGACCAGAAGAGAGAGTAGGAGAATATCTTATTCAAGGTTATCATATACAATAGTGAGTCCTCTATTTATAGAGGGGAATTAGGGTTACATCATTAATATAGGAAACTAAGTGGAATATAGGAAACTAAACATTGACATCCACAATCAGAGGGATTTCATAACATAACAAAAGTATTCTTCCATGAATTTAAAATTGCTAAAGAAAGATGCAAGTTATTTATTTAAAACAAAAACGTACTATCCAACTACAATAATTAATCCACTCATAATCAAAGAAATCAAAATATATAAAACCAGTTTCAATATCAACATAGATGCACTCCAACATTCACATAGTAAACTTCAAGATAAACACTTCCAAAAAAAAATCAAGCAAGAATTACCCTCAATGAATATCTTAGACTTATTCTTTAGTATTTATTACCAATTTTATTAAACTCTAAATTAAAGTTCAAATCGAAATTCCTACACACATATTAATCATACACATTCTCACATATACCATAAATTATTGAACTTTAATTAGATACACGATAAAGACATCAGAATTATATCACAAAATTATTGCAATCATCACAAAATTTACCTTTGTCCTTTATATAGTTATCCATTAATACAAATTGTTTCCATTCTCCTCAAACTTCTTCATATAAATTCACAACTAAATTAAAAAAAAATCAATGTCAAGTCGAGCATGAATCATCAATGTGAGCAATCAATATCAATCCATGCTCTAATCTCATACTCTTCATTCAATTTTAAATTCATACTAGTATTCATTTTGCAAACATCTAGGTCACTATCATCCATTCCATCAAATTAACTACTAGTACCATCTATATACTAATCAATCAAGCCACCAATGGATTCTCGACCATTAGTACAAAAGAAGTCACAATTAAGGACTTCACACATAAGGAACCTAATATAAATTGGTATACAAATTACTTATCCACCCAACAGCACAATCAAATGTTGATCACATAGGAGCAAAGTCAAGCAATCATACACACCACTTCACAATCAACCAAATCAAAGCAATAATTAATAAACGCGGTTTTCAGTATATCACTCACCTAGAATCAATAGATCATAAAACAGTATATCAATTTCAAGGTAACCATGTAATTAAAGCATTAAGTTAGACTTCAAGCAACAACTCTTAAATAACAACCGATAGCACTTCAAATATAGGTATTATTACCATTAGAATTTCCTTATAATCAATTTAATAAGTACAATAAATCCTCAAGACTCCTTATTTCACCACTAAATACACTAACCCACATGTAACATCAAGTTCAATCATCATTTAAATTTAATTCATTTCATATTCTAACTTCAAAAAAATTGGGAAAAAAATTAGTAATAGTCTGATGATTATTTCATTGATTTGTTAACATATTTATAATACAAAAGTTTCCTAAAAGATAATAAACTTCTTCTACAAGTTTACCTAGTATGATTCCTAATAATAACATAATATTCTTCTATTCAAAATATTTATTAATACTATTATTCACAATCATAACTAAGATATACAAATATTCTACTAATACAAAATAGGAAATATTAACATTATTTTAATAATTTATAATAAAACAGTACATGAATTCAAGTAAAATCCTTGAGCACTTTAAATTGGCATACTAGACTTCCACAAAAAGGTAACCCTTTTACGTTATAAAATTACTTTTAAATAAATTGCAAAATTAAACAAGGTAATAATTTCAAATCCAACATACACTTTAACCTTACTTACTCTTAGCAACCACAATATTTGCAAATTTTTGAATACTTTAAACACTATATAATTTTTGTATATCCAACTTCTCAATTATAATTTAGTGATATTTAAAATAACTAGCTTATTGTCTTTAATTTTTTTTAGCCATTACCTCATCTCAATCTCATTACAACACAAGGCAAGATCACAGGACATATTACTAGGTTTTTTTTAAAAAAAAATTACCATTTAGCTCACCACATAAAATTTCATAACTAGTCAACGCAATCTTTGGACAATTAAGAAATCCAATTTACAATCACAAGGAATTCAAATTTACTTTTTCACAAATAACTACTTCATCCACCGGAACCACCATCCTCCGCAACAATGAAATCACATATATCTAGAACAATTTGTATATCCTAATGCAAGCAAATAAGTCGTGTTTGAAATAGCATCATCAAAAGAAATCAATCCCATTTTTGGTTCACGTCTTTTATTAAAACAATTTCACTACTTACGAAGACCATTAAAACCTTCAAGGAAACGATACACTAGTATTTTAGGATGATAATAACATTATGTATTTAGAGAGAGAACAATTGAAGAATTAATTTTTCCCATTCATATTTCAAAATTTAAATCTTCATACTTAGAGCATAAATCTTCATTGCAAAAATAATTTTTTTTTTGTGATTATGAGTTTCTCAGTATAGACTTTATACTACAGAATACAATTTAACAAATCAATCCTAGTTCATTCACCATTAATAATCTAAACAAAACATACAAATATGAAATCATCAATCACAACAACATGACTTCAATTAAGTTCATATCAACAAACTAATCGAATCATACATCTAATTAAACAAAAAAAGCCAATTCATTATTGTTTTTTTAAACAAAACTAAATCAAATCACATTTATACTATAAAAGTTACAGCCTCAAACAATTTTGCAACTAAAAATTTTTCAATTACATAAAGTTAACTACACAAAATTGAAATTGCTATATGGTATTAACTTTCTTGAAATATTTGTGTAACCTCCTATCTTTCATTAAAATATTAATAAGAAAATATGTACAACGATCAAATTTTTCAACAACAAATCAATAATCTGAACAATTACATATATATAGAGTCTTCAATTAAAACAATTTGCATTCAATCAAGTTTCTACAATAAATTATTCAAATTACAATCCAAACTGAACAAAAGAACAATGTCACTTTAAAACCAAAATCAAATATTTTAACTACAAGTTACATCAATTTGCATTTCAACATCTTCCAATTATAGAGTTAATTACATTGTATTGAACCCATAAACAATTCCAAGCAAACAACTTACCTTCCATACATTTAATTTCCAATGGACAAACATTCACCTAATAAATATTGAGGTACTACTTACAACTAAAGACAGTTATATAACCTTCAACCAATACTAATTGTGTGATAATCAAAACGTAAATCAAATTAGAAATCAAACAGAAACTTTTAAAACAAACAATTTTAATATGAAGTTGCATAAAACAAAGTAACAATTCCACCAATGCAAAGATTTTAACATAATTTCAAAATGAACACATAATGTCAGACCAAGATCGTCAAGAAATTAAAATAAGAACATTTTCTATTACAAAATGTATACCCAACAAGACGGAAGCAAGAAAAGAAATGAAGGGGGGAAAACGAACTATTATAGACACATAGGAATCAACCATGGAATCAATGATTATACTTCAATTAGAGGGGATTAAGGGGCTATAGCTTTAATTAATTCATGTAGGATACCTACCTTATTTTGAAAATGAACTCTTTAACTCTGTTTTCTTTGGATTTCCATTCTAGATCAGTATTGATTGATTACTGAGGTTACCTACCTTATTTCTTATTGATTATTAGCTGCGGTGTGGTGACTGAATTAAGGTCCCTTATATAAGTATGTGATTGATTTCTTTTTAGTCTCTATATATGTCATTAGAATAATATATGTCATTAGTCTAATATGTTCAGAATGATCTGTTTGCTTATTATGTCATAAGTCTAATGCCCCCTTCATCATTCATCCTTCTTTTCAATTTTATTTCACAAATTTGTTCTTTCCACTAACATAGCTTACATTACATGTTGGGTTTATATATAATATTCTGGACATTATGCCATGTTTCTGACCTTTCAAAGCTCAATTTATCAATCTATATGTTGATTTTAGTATGAAGATGGTGATTGATGTGTAACTTATTAAATAGTTCAGCTTCAATCTGTATAATCTTCAAATCAAGTTAATTTTTATCAAGGAAATGTTAAATTCATGTGCATGATTTCCTTCTTCATAGTTTCTTTAATGGTTCCTGTGGCCATTAGTGTTTTAGAACTGAAAATTTATGAATCTGATTGGTTTGAGTTTTGAAGGTGATATTAAGATTAAGAGATGAACTGGAAGGCAAATGGAGATGTAGAATTTAAAATGAGGTGTTTTTGAAAGATAAAGTGATTAGTGTTATGATGCTTTTAGTGTCTAGACTTGGCAGGCTACTATATTTTCCTAAAGTTTATGAGTTCTCATTCTCTTATAGTACAAGTACTACAAGGCCCTCCCTTCCTCCTATTATAACTTTAGATATTTTGAAACAATGCAAGAGCTTGATTCAAGCCAAGCTCTTGCATCAGCAAGTCCTTGTGCAAGGTCTCTATATATTGTGCAACGGCTAGATATTAAGGCCCCTTATTATGTGATTCTTTTTGGTCTCTATATATGTCATTAATCTAATATGTTCAGAATGATCTGTTTGCTTCAGAATCTTAGTTACCATTATTAATGATACTTGTATTTGTGTCAAACCTGATGAAGAAAAAAAATTCTGATGTTATGGGGTGGTCAACCTTTTGTCAATGATATATACATAGGTGCTTTGTTGGAATTAGCGAATTGAATTGGAAAAGGGATTAATCTGATTGACTGCTATTGAATCATGATTCTTTAGGCATGAGTTAATTAATTCTTAATGTGTACTATATTAATGTGTACTAAGTTAAAAAAGTATCTGTGCTAAGTTAATTAATGTGTACTATATATATGTAGGCATAAGTTAAAAAAGCATCTGTGCTAAGTTAATTAATGTGTACTATATATATGTAGGCATAAGTAATTAATTCTTATTTTTTTTAATTTAGTTAAGCTTCACATAAACCATCATACACATCTTCATCTTGTACAAACTGATTCCTCCACTATGCATCAAAAGAGAAAAAAAGGAACAAAGTTGAAATTTACTTAATTACTAAATTTGGTTTTGCAGGGAGGAAACCCAAAGGATTAAGGCTAGTAATCCTAACATCAGCCACAGAGAGGCTTTTAGCACAACAGCAAGAAATGTAAGTTCATTCTTACTATATTAGTTAACAAAATTAATGCTTCGTGTGATGTTGTTTCGGTATGCATTTCTTCAAAATTGTTTTCAACCTTTGTTCTTGATGTTGATGAGTTTAATAATCATGCACATGTGATTGGAAGAATCCTGTCTAGTAGGAAAGCACTAGTTGATGGGAAAACTTTAGTTCTCTAGAATTCCAAAAATTAAGGTATGTGACATGAGTAAATCTTACCCTTTTCTCATTATGTTTTGATGATTATTTATTATTTCAATGAAGTTGTTTGATTGTCTAGAGTGATGTTTTTGCTTTTAAAAGGTTCTTTTAAAACGGTAGTAGATTCTTCAAACTGGAAAAGCCAGTATTGAGCCTAGGTATGTTAACTTCGTCATTATTCTGGCAAAAGGTTTAGACAATGTGTTTTCCATGCATAGCAGCTGCATAGAGTGTAATTTACCATCTGATGACTCCCCATATTTAGTGGTTTTAGGAAATATTTTGTTGTATTTGGGGAGTCATTAATTAAGTAATTAAGAGATTTTGATGTGAATTGGAAATATATTATTTGGGAATTGAAATAGGAAACTTGAAATAATAAAAGAAATATTTTAATGGAAAGTTTCCTATTAATGAGATTATGTGATTGAGTTATTGTGATTATTTCCTATTTCCTTCTCTTCATGAATGCAGATTTAATGAAAAAGGAAATAAAGAGAAGGAGATGATTTGATTATGTGCAAGAAAATGAAAGAAAAGAAACTTAACATGTAAGGCAAAGACAATATGGTGTTGGGCTATTTTATTATATATATACACATGCAACTCATGAGAAGAGGAGGCTGGATATAATTCTTTCAACTTCAAAAGCCTACACGGAATTCACGTGGAAAAGAAAGAAGGAAGCTGCTGCAATTGTGGGTTGGCTGGATCCAATAATCATTTAATAACATTGAAGGCACAAAAAGACGAAAAGGAAGCAAAAGGCAATACTTATGGTGTATCACACACACACAGGAAAGGGAGAGAGCTTGAAGTTTTATATTTTCTTCCTTCGCCAGATTCAATCAGAGTTGGGAGCAAGTTGTAGTGTTTGGTATTTTGATTTGAATTGAATTTTATGTGTGGCTAGTTTTCTTTTACAACCTAGAGTACTATGAACTTGTTTGTAACTTAGTATTTTATTTCCCACTATTTAGTCATGGTTAATTTGATTTAGTTTATTTAATCTTGCTATTATTGATTAACTTGTTTAGTGCTTGATCACCATTAGACATGTTTAGGGAATTTAGAATTGGACTCGGAAGAGGGAATTTTAAATAGACCATGTGATTAAATAGTGTAGGATTTAATCTGATTTGCGACTAGGATAGGAAAATACCTAGAAGCCCTACATAGTCACATTAGAGCGGTACCGAGATAAATTAGCCTAGTAAATTAGTGCAAGACATTGTGTAATTAAGCTAGGCAAGGATGTAAGTGGACCGGAAGGCATTTATAGACACTAGTACTCTAGATTAGCTAGTTGAATTAATTCATAATTAATTTAGTGGGGAATAAAATCAAAGAAGTAGATAAGGGATTAGTGGCTCTAGGTTGTTCTTTTGACTCGTGAATTTCATCTGTGTGAATATTTATTTTATTTTATTTTCTTAGATATTAGGTAATCAAAATCAATCTTTTTTATTTACTCAACTTGAACGAAAATAGGAGATCTAATGCCTAATTATTAATTGTCTGAGTCTCTGTGGGATCGACCTTGATTTACCACTTTACTAAAATACGATCCGTACACTTGCGGAATTTTTATCAAAATTTTGGTAGCATCACCATCTCACTGCTACTCTCCTTTAGTAGGTCATGGACCGAAAATGGATGTGTTGTGACCGAACTTCAAGTGAATATATAAATGGAGTAAAGGAGTTTGTTGAATTTGCAGCTGCTCATGCATGCGATATTAGCAAATTTGTATACCCCATTGTTGAACCTGTTGTTCTCAATCAGCCACCTGCTACTTATTAGGTTTTACTAAAGTATCTTCATATATTACTTGAATAAAATTTGTGGATTTGTCTTGATGAAATTTTGTTATGAATAACATGCTTGTTTATTTTATGATATTAATGCTATTTTTTCATGTAGGTTGATGATATCTCTTTTGGTGCTTTACTTGAGATCATTTTCATTTGTGACGTTGAGATACATATGATCTTTTGCTGCATGTAGTCTTCTTACTTAGGAATTGGTAGTTTTTATATTATGGACATCCTTGGTGGAATTTCGTTTTGACTTTTGATCAATTGTGGCTTGTTTATATCTTTGATATACTATTCTTTCATGTAGGTTTATATCTTTTTGATTCTTTGGTGCAAGTGGCAAATATTTTGGTGATGAGGTAGATCTCTTCTTTTAGTGCAATGGCCGTGCATAATATTCATTTTGGTTATGAGGTAGATCTTCTTTTGGTGCAGTGGCAGTGCATATATATTTTGGTGATGTTTATATATTGGAAACAAGTACTATTATATTTTGATACAATATACATATATATTAAAAAATGAATATATACTTCTGTTAGCAAGATTTCACGTAATTCTTAGGTACAATGTTTCTGGTGACTTTTGAAAGTAATACAGGTGGCAGATGTAAAATGAATATTATATTAAAAAAAATATAGTTGTACATGCGCTTTAAGCGCATGTAGAGGTATACACTATACATGCGATTTAGAGGTATATACCATACATGCGCTTAAAGCGCATGTAGAAGTATATACCATACATGCGCTTTAAGCGCATGTATGGTATATACTTCTACATGCGCTTAAAGCGCATGTATAGTGTATACCTCTACATGCGCTTAAAGCGCATGTAGAGCCTTTACCAGCGCCCCCCTCTTCATGCGCTTATAAAGCGTATGTAGAGCCCAAAATAAGCGCATGTAAAAGGGGCAATCTGTGGTAGTGTCATAAAAGACAAAAGAACAGAACCTAAGATCTCTAGATAATTCTAAATAAAATTTTATAATGAGTTATTCCAAGTATCAACCATTCTACAATCACAATGTCATTTCATACAATGAATTCCAACAAACATTACACACTGATCCAACTCAGCTTCACAATCCAACAATCCAAGAACAAAGAAAGTAAGTAACAATACAATTACTTCACATCTTAAACCTCTAAGGTACCAAACCTAATCTTCTTCATAGCATTCATGCAGCTTCTAGAAAAATAATACTCCCTCCGTTCCTAAATATAGGACCTAGATGACTTTTTTGAAAAATCCTAAAAAAAGCCAAAAATAAGTTAATTATAAATTGATTTACCTAATTTTTTCTCTTAAACTAGTTTATTTTACCTATAAGCTAATGGGTAATCTAAAAAGATATCAAATATGTCATCATTTAATAACCTATTTCGCAACCTTAATCTTTCCAAAAAAAAGTTATCTAGGTCTTATATTTAGGAACGGAGAGAGTATTTAGATGTCCGTTCTACGCTAATACTTTGTGTAACATCCTGAAAATTTAATACAGGATTAAAGAGTGTTTTGAGGAATGATAGATGGAGAAATTAGGAATTTTGGAATTTTTAGGAATTTTTGGGAATATTTTGGAAATTTTGAGTAATTAATGTGCATATAATTAATTAAGAAATTGAAGAGTTGAAATATGAGGGAATGGTGAAAGTTAAAATAGTTTGAAGTTTAAGAAGATTGGAGGCTGGTTTAAGTGGTTTTAAATCAAAAAGAGTACACTATGACAAGTTTAGGCAGTAATTATCAAAAACCACCCTTATTTCTCCCCATCCAAACACGCCCCTCCTTCCTTCTCTTATGTAAAACACGGTCTCCCTTCTCCATTCTCTGCGCGCGCGACCACCCCCCCCCCCTTTTCACCATTTTCTCCATTTTCCTCTTCCTCACACCTCACCATTCGGCCACTCCTTCACCAAAAAGCTTCCTCATTTCGGTTTATCTCTCTCTCTTCTCCTTAGATCAGTGAAGCACGCGCCGATCGGTGTGTGTGAGATATTTTCATTTTCTTTTCCTTCTCCGGCGTCCATATTTTCAGGCGGCCATGTTTTCCGGCGAGGTCGGAATTTGAGGTAAGAATGGGTGGATTTGTCATGTTGTCCTTCCTTTTTCAACTTCATAACATCTTTCCCTAAGCTTTTCCTCCCTTTCAGTTAGGGTTTGGCCATGAGTTAATTATTGAAGCTTTAACCAAGGATTTGTGCAAGAATAAGTAGTAAAGTAAAGATTTTTGGGAAGTATGTAAGCCCATTAAAGTTGGAAGTTGAGTTTAGATATTATTGGCTAATTGTTTTGGCTCTTTAAGTAAGGGTTAGCTAAAGGAGGAGGCTTTGGACTAAATTGGTGATTATGTAGTGCTAGTTAAGGTTGTTTATTGTTGTTGGAATGTTAGTGTTGGCTAGAATGGTATTTGGGAGAAAGTTGGATAGTTAAAGTGTTGATATGAAGTGGTTTAGGTAGATTAAAGGCTGTTTGGGTTTGGAAGAGTGGTTGGATGTTATGGAGGTCATTGTGAGTGGCTTATTTAATGTAAATGCGGCGCTATAATGGGTGATTAATAAGGTGGATTAATTTTCAAGGTTTTCAAGAAATGGTGAAGGTCAATGATGTAGAGGTTATAAAAGGATGGTTAATAGAATTACAGTAGCTTAAAGGATGTATTGTAATGAAAGTAAATTATTACTTCAATATTGTTTTTGATATTGGTGAAAAGTATAGCCTAAGTCATGAAGGTGTCTTAACCATTTTAAATGGTGGCATTATTGTAGACGGTGATCTTTCAGGCGGAGTTTGAGGGCAACTGTTACCTGCGTATATCTTCTGCAGTGAAGTTAGCAGGTAATCACGCTTAACTGACTGTGATACTGAGGGTGACGGTAGTTGAGGATTTCTAAAATCTCCTTCTACTTTTATATATATAAAAATGAAATGTGTTCAGATTATTTTATATTTAAACGTGGGCTATAGGGTACCTTTCTAAATACATTGTACTTTATATATATATATATATATATATATATATATATATATATATATATTCATATATAAATCTTTTGTATGTTGCATGACACTGATTATTACTACCGTCGGCCGATATAACCATCGATTTGCGCAAATCGATAGGTTAATTGTACAGGTTCCTCGGATTGTAAAGGAACCAGGGATGTTTTCACATTTTAGAGTGCTCCCTTTTTCATGCTTTCAGATTTGAGACTGGGCACAGTGTCAATCACGTTTATTTTTGTCTATTAAGAGATGGACGTATCTGTACTATATATATGTGTATATATTATGTGGTTATGCAGGTTTTGAAAACTGTGGTACCCTGTAGACACTCCACTACCCCACTTCTGAGTGTCACAGTGAGTTAAGAGGTGATTACTGAGACATTGTTTTGTCTCACCCCATTCCCTTTATTTTTACAGGTGATCATGCCCAGGGGGAGGCGCAGAGGAAGGGGAAGGGGCCGATCGGCCCATACTGAGATAGTAAGTGGGCCGAAGGTGATCTTATAGGGATATATATCGCCATTTCGCTAGGCTGCACCTGCTTCTGCATTTATGGATGTTATTTTGAATGAATTGTAGTATTTGAATGCCGTAGTACTTATTATGCGACATATTATGTGAAGTGGTTGGGATATCAGATATTGTTACTGTTATTATGATAGTTCAGGGATTATTATGACTGCGATGTCAGTTGTACTCTATCAGTATGATGATGGCTTATTGATATAGGTGGTTGTTTGATGGATTGTGGTTAGAGAGCACTTTTACCTAACTTGAGTATGTAGTAGATTGATTATGTATTGTATGACTTTATGTGTCTTTGTATATAATTATATTAGATGGGTCCCGCTCTAATATGGTTACTTTCTTGTGTAGCTTATTTGGTTTCTTTTCTAACCATGTTAGACAATTCTTTCTAACATGGTTATATTTGTGTTTATTACACTGAGTGTATGGGTTGTTAGGATAATGATAGTTCTTTTGCTAACTATGTTAGGAGATTCTCTTTTCTAACATAGTTAGATATGTGGTAAGCATATGTTTGGAATCTCTTCATAGTAGAGAAATTCTTTTACTAACCATGTTAGGTGAATCTTTTACTAACATGGTTAGGGTATCTAATTTGAAGTCATAGTGTGTTTCTTTTTCTAACCATGTTTGATATATTTTTACTAACATGGTTAGACATCAGTTGTTGGATTATGTGAATATGTATTTGAATAGGTGAAAGCTAGTAGGTAAATACTGTGTTATTAGTAGGTATATTACAACTTGGTATTAGTTTTATGGTTAACGATACCCTGCCTGTTGCATTGCATATAGAATGGCGATATATTAATCCCTTATTTCCCTTCCTCACTATTATGATCACTAACTCTCTTTTATCATTATTATCATTATTCCCTAGGTGGGTGGAGAGGATGATTCAATCAATTCCAAGATTCACAACAATCTATTCTGGCACAAAACTTTGGGTCGGAGTTTGTGAATCAGTTGAGGGATGTGATTTTGGAGACAATGGAAGAAAGGTTACAGAAATTTAAACAGGATATGGGCCATCAGCATCAAAGTGAAGGAGAGTTTGGATTTGGCCATGAGAGTGAAACTCATGGTACCCAGCAAGAAGTTACCCAAGACGACCGTGTTATTAATAAAGTTTGGAAAGATGTGTCTAGGCACAATCCTGGTACTTTTGAAGGGGGTCGCCAACCTGAAATAGCAGAAGAATTGATTGATAGATTAGAAACAATTTTCCAAGCAGTTGCCTGTAATGAGTACCAGAAAGCCAGGGTTGCTATCTTGCTGTTGACTGGTGATGCCAAGAGATGGTGGAAGTCAGCCGGGGGTAGGGATGATTCCATGGCTGTGTGGTCAGAATTCAAAGAAAAATTCCTTGAGCATTACTTTCCCATTACAATCAGACATGAGAAAGAACTTGAATTTAATAAATTGGTGCAAGGCAATATGCACGAGGATGAATTTGTTGCTACTTTCAATGAGTTATCACGTTATGTGACTTACTTGCAATATAGGGATGATCCCGAATGGAAGCATACCCAGTTGATTCAGAAGGCTAGACCTGTGTTGCGGCCATATCTGTATGCTAGGCTGTTTGTTAGTTTTGAGGATTCTTGTGAGTATCTTTGTCTTGTGGCCAGAAACTTGAGAAGTTCAGGTGCTTTGGGTCGTGTTGACAACCAGTGTAAATCTACTAACTACTTAGGGCCTTCAGGAGGTATCTCTAAGAGTCACAGTGCTGGTACGAGTACCACTGGGAGCTCTGGGAGAAGATCTCAAGGGCGAGGTTATTCGCAGGGGTATAACCAGAGAGGTAGTTTTCGTAGTCAACATCAGGGAGGATCTGGGCATAGGAGTCAGTTCAGGGGTAGCAGGACCCAATCTTTTGGTGGAAGAGGTCGAGCAGGTGCTAGTCAGGGGTCTCATCAGGAGTCAGCTGCCTCAGCATCTAGTGTTGGAGGTCCTTGTGTTAGATGTGGGAATTCTCATGCTGGAAATTGTTGGAGGTGTTACCACTGTAATGAGTTGGGCCATACCTACAGGTTTTGCCCTAAGTTAGAGCAGCGCATTCAGGCGAGTCAGAGTAGTCGCCCTGTAGCCCCTGGACGTGTTTATGTTACCACGAGAGAGGAGGCCGGAGCGTCTCCTAATGTGATTCAAGGTATGGTTTCCATCCGTGGTCATAGTGTTAAAGTGTTATTTGATTCTGGTGCGACCCATTCTTTTATTTCCTATGATTGTGCTCGGAAACTTGGCTTTACTCTATCTGCATTATCTTATGATTTGAAAGTAACTACCCCTAGTGGAGCGGTGTTTAAAACTGCTCAAGTATGTAAAGGCTTGGACCTTCGGTATGAAGGTCGAGACTCTGCGATTGACCTTGTGTGTCTACCCCTTAAAGGAATAGAAGTGATTATTGGCATGGATTGGTTGATAGCCAATAATGTCATTCTGCTTTGCAAGGAACGAGCCGTAAGATATGCAGTAAATTCTCTGTCTATTGAGGGTTCCAGCGGTTCATTGTTACTGTCCGCCACGAAAGCTAAGAAGTGTGCGCGGAGGGGTTGTCAGGTGTTTGCTGTCTTTTTCTCAATTAAATCTGAGGAGGAGATTTGTATTGATGCTATAGATGTGGTTAGGGACTATCCTGAAGTTTTTGCTGATATCCAGGGTCTTCCACCTGAGCGAGAAGTGGAGTTCACCATTGATTTAGAACCAGGTGCTAGTCCGATTTCTAAGGCACCATATAGGATGGCTCCAATGGAATTAGCGGAGTTGAAGAAGCAGATTGAATAATTGCTTGAAAAAGGTTTTATTCGACCTAGTGTGTCACCGTGGGGAGCTCCAGTCTTGTTTGTTAAGAAAAAGGATGGTAGCATGAGGTTGTGCATAGACTACCGTCAGCTGAATAAAGTCACAATAAAGAATAAGTACCTGTTGCCCAGGATAGATGACTTGTTGGATCAGTTAGTTGGGGCTTCCGTACTTTCTAAGATTGATTTGAGGCCGGGATATCATCAGTTGAGAGTTCGGGTAGAGGATGTTCCCAAGACGGCCTTTAGAACCCGTTATGGTCACTACGAGTTCTTGGTGATGCCTTTTGGTTTGACCAATGCTCCTGCTGTGTTCATGGATTATATGAACCGAATTTTCAGGCCGTATTTAGATAAATTCATCGTAGTGTTCATTGATGATATTCTGATTTATTCTAAAAGCGAAGAAGAGCATCGTGAGCATCTGGGCATTGCTTTGAGAGTTCTGAGGGATCATCAGCTTTATGCTAAGCTGTCTAAGTGTGAATTTTGGTTGAGCGAAGTAAAGTTTTTTGGGCATGTGGTTTCTTCTCAAGGTGTTGCGGTGGATCCTAGTAAAGTTGAGGCAGTATTGCAGTGGGAATCTCCGAAATCAGTAACTGAAGTACGAAGTTTTGTAGGATTAGCTGGTTATTATCGGAGATTTATTCGTGGTTTTTCCCAGATTGCCCGTCCTTTGACAAATTTGACCAAGAAAGATCGCCCTTTTGTATGGACGGAGCAGTGTGAAGCAGCATTTCAGGAGTTAAAGACTCTTTTGACTACCGCTCCAGTGTTGGTTTTGCCAGATTCATCTCAACCTTATGAGGTGTATACTGATGCATCGTTGATGGGTTTGGGTTGTGTATTGATGCAGAATGGCAAAGTGATAGCTTATGCCTCGAGACAGTTGAGACCACATGAAGTGAACTACCCAACTCATGATTCGGAGTTATGTGCAGTGGTATTTGCTTTAAAGATTTGGCGCCATTATCTTTTTGGGGTTCAGTTTGAAGTGTTCAGTGATCATAAAAGTCTCAAGTATTTGATGGATTAGAAAGAGTTGAATGGTAGACAACGCCGTTGGATGGAGTTGCTTAGTGATTATAAGTTTGAAATCAAGTATCACCCTGGGAAAGCCAATGTGGTTGCTGACGCTTTAAGTAGGAAGTCAGCTCATGTCTTTGCAATGAGCCTTGAAGAACAAGCTTGGTTGGAAACTTTGCGTGATATGAGAGTTGTTCCTGGAGTGGAGCAGACTAATTTGAGGGCAGTGGTAGTTGATTTCGACTTGTATAAAGATTTGCGGGTGTCACAGGAGAAAGATGACAAGTTGAGTAAGATTCGAAAGGAATTGGAGGATGGTTCAGTCTTAGATTTTGAGATTGATGGGCATGGGATTCTACGGTTTAAGCATCGTATTTGTGTTCCTGATTGTGCTGAGATAAAGCAGACTATTTTGGAAGAGGCTCACAGGAGTAAATATGCTATGCATCCGGGGATCACCAAGATGTATAATGATTTGAAACGAGGGTTTTGGTGGTTAGGGATGAAGAAGGATGTGACACAGTTTGTACTTAAGTGCTTGACTTGCCAGAAAGTCAAGATTCAGCACCAAAAGCCTGGCGGATTGCTGCAGAGTATTGAGGTGCCTCAGTGGAAATGGGACGATATATCTATGGACTTCATTGTGGGATTACCGCGTACTCAGTCAGGTCATGATTCTATTTGGGTGATTGTGGATCGGTTGACTAAGTCAGCACACTTTTTGCCTGTTCAGATTTCAAGTCCAATGGAAAAGTTGGCCCAATTGTATGTTGATGAGATTGTACGTTTGCATGGGGTACCAAAGAGTATTATCTCAGATAGAGATCAGCGGTATAGATCGGGCTATTGGACGTCATTACAGGCTGCTTTAGGCAGTAAGCTTAAATTCAGTACGACTTATCACCCGCAGACAGATGGTCAGACTGAGAGGGTTAATCAAATCCTTGAGGATATGTTGCGGGCATGTGCTATTGAGTTGCCTGGTAGTTGGGATAAGCATCTTCCACTAGCAGAATTTGCTTATAACAATAGTTACCAGTCGAGTATTGGTATGGCTCCTTATGAGGCTTTGTATGGTAGAAAGTGTCGATCGCCAATCTGTTGGACGGAAGTGAGTGAAAGGCCTGTTATTGGCCCGGATATTGTGGATGAGACGACCCAAAAGATTGAGATGATTCGAGAGAAATTGTTGACGGCCCAGAGTTGACAGAAAAGTTATGCAGATAAGCGACGACGACCGCTAGAGTTTGAAGAGGGTGATCATGTGTTTTTGAACGTTTCACCGATGACAGGTGTTGGCAGATCAATTCGGGCTAAGAAGTTGTCTCCTCGATATATGGGTCCATATGATGTGATTGAGAAGATTGGTGATGTTTCTTATCGGATAGCTCTTCCGCCACAGTTATCGAGACTACACGATGTGTTTCATGTGTCACAGCTGAAGAAGTATCACCCTGATCCTTCTCATGTTATTGAGCCTGAAGAAGTAGAGTTGGAGGATAATTTGACTTATCAAGTGGAGCCTGAAAGAATTTTGGATGTAAAGGATAAGCAGTTGAGAAATAAGATCATTCGCCTAGTGAAAGTATTTTGGAGAGGTATGTTCCCAGGAGATGCGACTTGGGAGGCTGAGGATGGGATGCGTGAGAAGTATCCACAGCTATTTTTAGGTACGTTTTACCCCTTTCTCCATGGTTTTCAATTGGTAAAGATTTGATGGTAGTGAATTTTGAGGGCAAAATTCCTAAAAGGTGGGGAGAATTGTAACATCCTGAAAATTTAATACATGATTAAAGAGTGTTTTGAGGAATGATAGATGGAGAAATTAGGAATTTTGGAATTTTTAGGAATTTTTGGGAATATTTTGGAAATTCTGAGTAATTAATGTGCATATAATTAATTAAGAAATTGAAGAGTTGAAATATGAGGAAATGGTGAAAGTTAAAATAGTTTGAAGTTTAAGAAGATTGAGGCTGGTTTAAGTGGTTTTAAATCAAAAAGAGTACACTATGGCAAGTTTAGGCAGTAATTATCAAAAACCACCCTTATTTCTCCCCATCCAAACACGCCCCTCCTTCCTTCTCTTATGTAAAACACGGTCTCCCTTCTCCATTCTCTGCGCGCGCGACCACCCCCCCCCCTTTTCACCATTTTCTCCATTTTCCTCTTCCTCACACCTCACCATTCGGCCACTCCTTCACCAAAAAGCTTCCTCATTTCGGTTTATCTCTCTCTCTTCTCCTTAGATCAGTGAAGCACGCGGCCGATCGGTGTGTGTGTGAGAGATTTTCATTTTCTTTTCCTTCTCCGGCGTCCATATTTTCCGGCGGCCATGTTTTCCGGCGAGGTCGGAATTTGAGGTAAGAATGGGTGGATTTGTCATGTTGTCCTTCCTTTTTCAATTTCATAACATCTTTCCCTAAGCTTCTCCTCCCTTTCAGTTCGGCCGGCGATCTGGGGGTGTTTTCCGGCGAGGTTTCCGGCGGCCGACGGTGGGGTGAACTCCTCTTCCTTCACTCTTGTATTTTGTAAGCCTCTAGCCTCTTGTGAAGTTGATTTTTCGCATAAAGTTTCCTCTTTTAAGTTAGGGTTTGGCCATGAGTTAATTATTGAAGCTTTAACCAAGGATTTGTGAAAGAATAAGTAGTAAAGTAAAGATTTTTGGGAAGTATGTAAGCCCATTAAAGTTGGAAGTTGAGTTTAGATATTATTGGCTAATTGTTTTGGCTCTTTAAGTAAGGGTTAGCTAAAGGAGGAGGCTTTGGACTAAATTGGTGATTATGTAGTGCTAGTTAAGGTTGTTTATTGTTGTTGGAATGTTAGTGTTGGCTAGAATGGTATTTGGGAGAAAGTTGGATAGTTAAAGTGTTGATATGAAGTGGTTTAGGTAGATTAAAGGCTGTTTGGGTTTGGAAGAGTAGTTGGATGTTATGGAGGTCATTGTGAGTGGCTTATTTAATGTAAATGCGGCGCTATATTGGGTGATTAATAAGGTGGATTAATTTTCAAGGTTTTCAAGAAATGGTGAAGGTCAATGATGTAGAGGTTATAAAAGGATGGTTAATAGAATTACAGTAGCTTAAAGGATGTATTGTAATGAAAGTAAATTATTACTTCAATATTGTTTTTGATATTGGTGAAAAGTATAGCCTAAGTCATGAAGGTGTCTTAACCATTTTAAATGGTGGCATTATTGTAGACGGTGATCTTTCAGGCGGAGTTTGAGGGCAACTGTTACCTGCGTATATCTTCTGCAGTGAAGTTAGAAGGTAATCACGCTTAACTGACTGTGATACTGAGGGTGACGGTAGTTGAGGATTTCTAAAATCTCCTTCTACTTTTATATATATAAATGAAATGTGTTCAGATTATTTTATATTTAAACGTGGGCTATAGGGTACCTTTCTAAATACACTGTACTTTATATATATATATTCATATATAAATCTTTTGTATGTTGCATGACACTGATTATTAGTACCGTCGGCCGATGTAACCATCGATTTGCGCAAATCGATAGGTTAATTGTACAGGTTCCTCGGATTGTAAAGGAACCAGGGATGTTTTCACATTTTAGAGTGCTTCCTTTTTCATGCTTTCAGATTTGAGACTGGGCACAGTGTCAATCACGTTTATTTTTGTCTATTGAGAGATGGATGTATCTGTACTGTATATATGTGTATATATTATGTGGTTATGCAGGTTTTGAAAACTGTGGTACCCTGTAGATACTCCACTACCCCACTTCTGAGTGTCACAGTGAGTTAAGAGGTGATTACTGAGACATTGTTTTGTCTCACCCCATTCCCTTTATTTTTACAGGTGATCATGCCCAGGGGGAGGCGCAGAGGAAGGGGAAGGGGCCGATCGGCCCATACTGAGATAGTAAGTGGGCCGAAGGTGATCTTATAGGGATATATATCGTCATTTCGCTAGGCTGCACCTGCTTCTGCATTTATGGATGTTATTTTGAATGAATTGTAATATTTGAATGTCGTAGTACTTATTATGCGACATATTATGTGAAGTGGTTGGGATATCAGATATTGTTACTGTTATTATGATAGTTCAGGGATTATTATGACTGCGATGTCAGTTGTACTCTATCAGTATGATGATGGCTTATTGATATAGGTGGTTGTTTGATGGATTGTGGTTAGAGAGCACTTTTACCTAACTTGAGTATGTAGTAGATTGATTATGTATTGTATGACTTTATGTGTCTTTGTATATAATCATATTAGATGGGCCCGCTCTAATATGGTTACTTTCTTGTGTAGCTTATTTGGTTTCTTTTCTAACCATGTTAGACAATTCTTTCTAACATGGTTATATTTGTGTTTATTACACTGAGTGTATGGATTGTTAGGATAATGATAGTTCTTTTGCTAACTATGTTAGGAGATTCTCTTTTCTAACATAGTTAGATATGTGGTAAGCATATGTTTGGAATCTCTTCATAGTAGAGAAATTCTTTTACTAACCATGTTAGGTGAATCTTTTACTAACATGGTTAGGGTATCTAATTTGAAGTCATAGTGTGTTTCTTTTTCTAACCATGTTTGATATATTTTTACTAACATGGTTAGACATCAGTTGTTGGATTATGTGAATATGTATTTGAATAGGTGAAAGCTAGTAGGTAAATACTGTGTTATTAGTAGGTATATTACACTTTGTCATTCCGTACTCTAATAATACAAAGCTTTAAACAATTTCTAACATCAGATTTAATCTTTAACACTTGATCTATAATCATATTTGTTTTCTAATAAGTTTAACCTTATGGCCTCAAACTTTAAAATAAACTATATCCAATTAAAGATTTAACTTTCCTAGCTCTAATGCATATTTCGATAACTTATGGCTTCAAAAACTTAAAGTTTCCATAACTAAGCCTAAATCCATTCATTAGCATTTGGTTTCCTATTATTTGAACTCCTTAACTTTCTTTTCACACATTGTTAAAATTAAAATACACCAATGCTAGAACCAAGCAATAACAACTGCTAGACCAAGTAGAATTTTAATAAGAGTCAGATTTGAAAGCATGTACTTATGTTCACCAATACACATCACAAAATTCAGATACTTTGAGCAGAAAAATGTAAAGAAAGGAAAAGAATGAACACAATTTTATACACCTAAACATATCAAAGAAAAGTTTATGAACCAAAAGAAATCAACAAAACCCCCATCCAAACAAACATGTAATGTGCAATCACAAGCTTTTTCTTTTCTGCCTTACGACTCCAAGAACACAACACAAATAATAAAGAAGAATGAGTCTCAGTCAAAATAGAATCAAGAAGTAAAGTTCAAACACAAATTCAAAGTCATCTTGAAATTTAACATACAAGTTCAATTAATTGTAGTATCCCATTTATCATACTCAAATCCCTCCAATTTCTCATGGTCTGAACCGGGCAGAAACATAAGCAAGAAAGGAAAAGGATAACAATCACAGAAGTATTCAAAAGGAGAATTATATCTATTCCACTCACAACCAAGGAATCGATCAAAACAAAGGAGAAAAACAAGAAATTCCAAGAATTCTTTAAAATCAACAAACCTACATGAAATCCTTATTTCAAACACTATAATCGAAGGTTAAACTTCTTTTTATTTAATTAACACAACCTAACACCCAACCCATTCGGCTTCTTCATTCGGAAACGCGCTAGATGAAGAAACAAAGGATAAGAAAGAAAGAAAGAAAGAAAGAAAGAAAGAAAGAGCTCATCGACGATTAAATCCGAATTTGCATACATCATTCGAATCTTCCTTGCCGTTGGAGTTGCTCGAAGTTGAGAGACAAGCAAGAGAGTGTGAATGGAGAGGCTGGGGTGAGAGATTGTTAAAGGAAATAGAAGAGGCGGCTACTTTGGAGTGAAAGTGCCAGTGAAGGGTTTAAAATTAGGGTTTCCTTCTGAAATTATGATAATGCTCTCCTTTATAGATTTTTATTTTCTTTCCAATTTGTTTCTTAGTAATGAGTCTAAGTTCATTCATATATTTTCTTCTATTAAAATATTGTTTGAGTCTCAAAGTATTTTACATAAAAGTATCAATCTAAATATCACTCTCTAACCATTTTTTCTTTAAATTATAAGGAAAGTAGATATTAAATTCATTTAAAATGGATTTATTATCAAGGTTTATTTATAACTATTTTTTATTTATTATTGACACCCTGAAATACTGAATTAATTATTTATTATTACTAATTAAATTTTTGGGGTGTTACATTTAGACTCATTAAAGAATGGGTAAAAGCGCTGATCTAATCGTACTGAGGGTCCATGTGGGATCTCTTAGTCCCACATCGACCATGAATGTGTGTATGTGTGAGTATATAAGCAGAACATTCGCACTTCAGCTTGCCAACCGAGTTAATTGATTTTGATGTTGTGTTTGGTCCGAAAATGTGTTAAAAAAAAGCGTTGATCTAATAATTAACTATTTCAGTTTGGGCAAAAATAATAAGTGACTATTTCACGGTGCATAAATAATAACTAACTTTATGACCCGGTGCAAAAATGATAAAACCGGTGCTATGTGTTATTTTGGAATTATGTGGTACCTTATTGATATTATTTTTCAAAGTGAAAATACCACTTTATCCCCTCTCAATTAGACTTAAACCTCCTTCTTCCTTCCTCCTCTCCTTCTTCTTTCCCTTCCAAAAAAAACACTCATCATCCCGACCCTCTTCCTCAACCATTGCCATCATTAACAAGCAGCGCAAACCCATAATTTCTATACAAGATTCTTTCATTCCTTGCAAACAATCAGCTCAAAATCTTAATTTATGTTTTCAATTGCCATTGAAGTTATTGGTGCAGCTGAATGAATATTTTGTCTTTTATTTATTTATGTAAATGGTGCTTGTATTGTAGCTCACTGAAATGATTTTATTTGTGGGTTTTTTATACTGTTCATGGGCTGATATTGATTGTCGGAGAAGGGATATAATGAAGACATATTACTATATCTCTTTATTCTTGTTCTAGATGCATTTACATGGCTATTATTGGATACAACCGGAAAAAATGGCTGGAAAACTGAACAAGGGGAGGGGCGAGAGAGCGTCACACAATGCTGCGAATTCTTCCAATCTCACAGAGGCAGCTGTTGTATCTGATGTTCCTGTAGAGGGCAATTTTGAGAATTCACCTTCTTCACACCCCACGCCATTTCCTCCACCGAACCACTCCTCCACAACCACTCCTCCACCAACATCGATCACCACCAAATCTCTGTTAACCATCACCGCTGACCATTTTCAGTTTACGGCCGCCGTCTCCTCCGCCGTAACACCACTTTTCAACCATCCAAAGCTCCCACCGAAGCTCTTCAATCTCCTCCGTCGTAACATTAAAATTGCAGAAAATAACAACAGATGAAAGCAAAGCCAGAATAAATATATACGCACATGAATGAATATAGTTCAAAGGGGAAGGAGGTTTTTTGGGAAGGGTGGTCTTGATAGTGGTGGCGGTTGATGGGTGATTTTGGGAAGGGGAAAGAGGAAGGCGAGGAGGAAGGAAGAAGGATGCAGGCAAGAGGTTTAAGTTTAATTGGGAAGCGTAAAATGGTATTTTCACTTTGAAAAATAATTTCAATAAGGTTCAATATAATTACAAAATAACATGTAGCACCGGTTTTATCATTTTTGCACTGGTTCACAAAGTTAAACATGTTTAAAAAATTGTTTTAATAATTTTTGAAGTAGTCATACAAACATAGCCTGTACATGTAAAACCATTATAATGTACAGTATTTCATATATCTACAAAAGAGCAACTAGTGACCTTTATAAATTATCCTAGCAACAAACATTATAGATAAAACGGTTTAAGAGACATTTTTCTACCTAGTATATGAGAGAAGATTGTGATTATCTTGCTGCAGCTTCTTGCATGGTGACAACATTTTGAGCTTATGTGTAGCAATTGTCACTATTTTCATGTATGGTTTTCCGAACTTTGTATGTAGTGATCTGGTTCCAGTATGGTATAAGTTGAATATTTTCATGTATGTTAGTAACTTTTATTTAAATAGATTGACATTTATGAACAATTAAATATTTTTCTTAATATAAAGTCTAATTTTCAGTTGATGAGGGGTGGAAGAAGTCAATTCATCTAGTAGCTAGAAGCTATTTATATATATATGGAATGCAAGCACCAATCGAATGGTTATTTTGCTATACATCAAAGTAGTTAAGTCCAATTTGTTGATGACTCCATTGATTCATAAACTTAACGTGACATATTTTTTTCTGATAAAAAACATTTGACATATTTTAATTAATAGCTCTACCAATCACAAGTTGAAATTTTCTTTGTCCAATCATTGATATGTAAAATAATGTTAATATTTGATTGGATATTGCACTGCACTATTTGACAAAATAGAAGAGCTTTGGCCACGTTAGGACACACATACGTTCCAAATGAAGCACATAAATAATGAAAGAACAAAAAACATACAGAATATTTCAAAGCTTATTTCTTTCAATGTTATGGCAGATTGGCATAACCGAACTAGTGCCTTCCAACTAATACAAAGTGTTCTTCTATGATTATATCGTCTCGCCTGCATATATTCCATGATTCCAATGAGTTCGTGATTATCATTATAAAAGTAATCTAATGACATATATAAAATAAATATAAATAAATAATTTTATACTCAATAAGGCCCCATTTGGTTGATTAATAGAGAATGGAAATCAAACTGAGAAGGTATGATCCATATGTTATATCATAGGGAGAACTGTAACTAGGTCCCGAATCAGGAAATTAATTATAAGCGAATCCGAAAGGAAGGGAAAATGACATATAAAGTCTGCCCAATTGGGACTTGGACAATTGAGGTGGGTAAATTGTGGAAATCCCAAGTTGGGTCATTTGAACTTAAAACAAATTACCACATTTGGGGAAAAGACTAAAGTGCCCTTTACTAATCTAATATATTACAACACAACCAAAGATGAATCTCACACTAAACAAAAAGAAAAATCATGATGCCCACACCTACTAGGAAGAAAAAATGAAACAGAGAAGAAAAATCACGATGTAATGAAGATGATGTAGTAGATGTTCATTCACTGTTGCATTGATTAGGTTTTGGAAATAAAAATGCATGTTTCTATGGTTAAAAATGCATTCGACAGTGGTTAATACGCATGTTACTGTGGTTATTCGGCATGTTACAGGGAAGCAAAAACTACTCTCTTCAAGTTTATTTGGTCATGGTGTCTTTTAGGGTATGAAATAGAAAAATTATGTATGTGTATTGTATAACTCTAAAACCTTGTCTGGAATTTATTGGTGGAAGAAGAAGTTCACGTGGACTTAGATGTAATGAAGATGATGAAGTAGATGTTCATTCACTGTTGCATTGATTAGGTTTTGGAAATAAAAATGCATGTTTCTATGGTTAAAATGCATGCGACAGTGGTTAATACACATGTTACTGTGGTTATTCGACATGTTACAGGGAAGAATCCGCGGGTGAAGATGACGAACTCGCTCTGACAAACTCGCTTGTGCAGAGGGCCTTGTTGAAGCCGACAGCGGGTGAAGATGACGACAGAGAGATGAGGGAGACAGGGAGGCCGATGATGGTGGGGGTGGGCTAGGTAGGGTTTGAGGAGAAGATGGTGGCTAGGGTTTGAGATTCAGATTTGTTGTGAGGAAGATGGTGGCTAAGGTTTGAGGAGAAGATGATGGCTGCAGAGAGAAGAAGGATGATGAGTTTTTAATTTTAAGGGCACTTTAGTCTTTTCCCCAAATATGGTAATTTGTTTTAGGTTCAAATGACCCAACTTGTCATTTCCACAATTTACTCACCTCAATTGTCCAAGTCTCAATTGGGCAGACTTTATATGTCATTTTCCCAAAAGAAAAGGTTAAATTACATTAAAGTTCTTAAGAACTTATTTCATATTGAATGACTTGTTATTAAGATGCAATTGACAATTATTTAGTTTTCATTATTAACAATCCAGAAGCCATTTAATATCACCAAAATCTCTTACAACTTCAGTGTAATTTGATATTTTTTTTGTTAAACTTCTGTCATGATTGATTTCTTTGTTTGGGACTTAGTTATAATTTCCCTTTAATATATTTTATTAATAGAATACTATTTAATAGTAATAGAATATTATTACCTCTCGGCCCCAAAACAAACTTAAATACATATCATTACCAGAAAGGAAGTTGCAATTCATTGTTTTCTTATTTCATAAAACAAATTGAATATAACAAATAAATAATTATATATTTTTCTTTGATAACAAAATAAATAATTTTATGCATAAACATTCCTTCTAATACAAAAATTATTTGGTAAGTTGTTCTTGGCCATGAATATGACTTATATTTTTAGCTTTTTTTTTCAATTTTTTTTCTATACATTACCTTTATTTATTGATCCTTTCTCAACAACAATCAAATAATAAATGGGTAGGAATAATAAGGGTAGTTAATCATATATTAACTAACTTAGCAATAAGCAGTCACACACACGCACATACACACATAGGGTTGGATAAACTAAAGTTGTAAATGTAAATGAGTAAGTTAAACAATTTATTTTAAATGTAAATGTAAATGAGTAAGTTAAAAAAATTATTTTAAATTCTAAATATAACTTCCCGACCACTTTAAGTTATATGGATAACAAATCCACTTTATCTTATAAATTTATAAAATTTTCACCAGATATCTTTATCAATACAAAATATATAATTAAACATGCTATTTATAGACCAAAACTAGCTTTTTTATAAATAATTAGTAATTCATTTTTTGTACTTCACTAATAACTAATTTAGTTAAGATAACTTTGACCCTTTTTGGAAAAAATAATGATACAAAATTAGACACTTAAAATTATCTTTAGTTATCATTTTCTCTCAAAACTAATTAAACTAACTTATAATCTAATTACATTTAACACATGTTATAATTTTTTTGTTTCCTTAAATTCCAAAAAAAATCAAAGTGTTTAATATTTAGGATGGGATGGAGTATTTTTTTTATACATGATTTTATACTAACAAGGGGAGAAATACTCCAGGTATATTGTGTATACTGTTAGAGCATGTATTTAACTATTTATACAGTATTTACACACATTATAGTTCTCTGAACTTTGAAGTTTTTAGTGATTCACATTTTTCAGTGTTTTTCTTAGATTTAAATTAAATTACTCCCATTTTATGAGATTAAATATAAATTTCGAAACATGAATATTGATTCCATCAAAAATAAAAATATGAATACTGAATCTTTTTTAATTTTATTTATATTATTTTGGTGCAGTTTTTAATTAAATGTTGAGATTTTATAAATAATAAATTATTTATTCTTTTCGGACATTGTTACGTGTGATTTTGAGGTAGACCCAACAAGTGGGCAATATGATGGCTTTACAGGTTGGCAAACGACCTTATCTCTTTTATTCAATTCCAGCTAGCACAACAAAAACTAATTTCTATAAATCTATAAATAAATAAATGAGCTTACCTTTACCATATTATGAACAAGAGTAATGCCGTAAATAGTTAGTAAAAAAGGCTATTTTTAATTCAAAAAAATTAAATTGAAAACATTAATTGCATTATCTTAAACTATCCCTAAACATTAAAAAAATAGGTTTCGGCTTTTAAACTTTTATTCAATTTTAGTTATTGTCATTGAGTTTTAATCAGTGTTTTATTTTGTTATTAAACTTTTACTCAATCTTAATTTTGTTCTCTCAACTTTGAAATATATAGTTTTAGTCCTTTAATGTTTATGCAGTACAAGTTATACCACAGTCAAAATTGGGTGAAAGTTGAAAAACAAAATCTACATATTTAAAATTCAAGGAAAAAACAAAATTTAAAAATAGTTAATTTACTGAAATTATCAATTTTAAAGTTCAAAGATTGATACGAAATTAAAATTGAGTCAATTTTCAATGGCCAAAAAAAACTAAAATTGCTTTTAACTAGGAAATAAATAACAAAATTTATTGGTGCTAATGAAAAGGTATTATTTTCGTTCATCTATGATTGTAGAAATAGACATGTAATCAATGTTAATAGAACCATTAATGATCAATGATGAATATATATAGGAAATCTCATAAAATTAAGAATCATACTTAGAAACTAAATTCACAAACTAACGGTTTTATTTGTAATTAATATGTTACTTCACTTTCATGCAATAAAATAGGTTGTTTCAACCAACAAGGGTAGATCAACTAGTTAGAGTTGTTTTAGGCTTTTAGCTTACCTATGGTCTCACGTTCGAGGTCTGAGTATGCAACCACGATAATTAATTAGGGTAGAGAGGTTCCCCATTGTGTGTCTACATTCCGGTGAATTAGATTAGTCGGTTGCTTGTAGCATCAGATATCGATGTATAAATCCAAAAAAAAATACATTGTTTCACTTATTGATCTTTTATTTCTAAATCTGTGTTGTTTGAATGATAAATAATGTTATATATTTATATATGTTTTCATAAGTTTAACTCTGCCTATATTTATAGTCTGCTCCAAAGCTGAATAAAAGATAAGACTTGTATTAGACCCCGACAGTCAACTTAAACCCTATTGAATTTCATTAACATATATCAAGTCACAATGACAATGTATAACCTATCTAGCCAACTCCAAAGCTTTTTTGTTATCCATATCACAACTTTAAATTTTGTTGTTGAGGTGGTAAACCTGCACCATCTAAGTGATAAACTTAAGGACATTTTTAGAAAAAAGTTAAAATGAGAATAACTTTGATATAAAATAAATAATAAAATAATGAGAATGTTTTTGTCTCTCTATATATATATATAGACACACACACATTGATACAATGCGGCTAAAGAACCTTATCTAAACAAGATATAATTAGGATATAGGGGGAAGAAACTTAATAAAAAATTATAAGGGAACGAAAAGAAAGAAAATAATATATGTATTGTTATTATATTAGCACCGAAAAAAGAAAAAATAGGTTAGTCGCATTACAATTCATAATATTCCCAACCCAACTGTATCCTCTTATTGTTTACTTTTTTCTCAGTTTTTGAATTTTCATTCCCGTCAACAATTTCTCTCCGAGATTCTCGCTTACCCCTTTCAAGTTTCAACACAATTTCTCTGGAAAAAACTAAATTATAAATGGTTTCTGTAATTTTCCAACAATTTCTGTAACTTTTAAAATATTACAATCGGCCTCTTATAACTTTATGCTCTTATTTTTATGCATATAACTCTAATATAATTAATTGTACACATTATTCATACAGAGATAGTTATATAAATACAAAATATCCATTCCAGTAAATCATAAATATTATAATAACATATTTATCTATTTTGATAACATCAAAGATGCTATGAAGTTAGTTCATATGCTTTTCTAAAACATCCAACTCTTTTTCTTAATTTTCTAAATTCTTCTCATTTCATTTTTATTGAAAGAGTATCGATAAAAGTAATTGGGAAAAAATTGATAAAAACAAGAAAGTATATTTTATATTTAGAACTATTACATACCAACCCATTAAATATAGCTCATGCTAATGATTATAGGAAATATAATTTCAGAGATAAATAATTAATAATTAGAGTTATTTTTTTTTTGATAAAAAATAATTAGAGTTATTTACATAAAGTTGATTTAACATTTTATGTTGCATCATGTTAATTTTGGTATATTATGTTTAAAAAATTACATTTGTTCTCCTATTTCTTTATCATTAGTTATTACCATTTAAAATATAACAAATTATTTTTGTTATCACCATTAGTTTCAATTAATGGAGAATTATAGCCCATCAATTATAAATGCTATTTTATATGTATTTAAATGCACATAAAAATAATTAATTTTAAAACATTAATTACACTAAAAAAATTTAATGCAAATATAAAGAACCAGTTGTATACTTTATCAAAAAGATAAATATAAACACTTTAATTCGATTAACTTGACATCATTAATTCCTCAAAAACAAAAGTAAAATTGTAATAAGGACCGGATTAACAACTATTCTAACTCATAAATTTTGAAAGTCTTAGTTTTTTTTCCTATTGTTTTAGAGCTTCACTAAAATAGATTCATAATTGTGATCTTCTACTTCAAGAATGCAAAAATTTGCAATTCTTTCCAATCCTAAATATAAGACTTAATTGATTTACCTAATTTTTTTCATTAAACTAGTTTATTTGACCTAAACCAATGAATAATCTAAAAATATATCAAATATGTTATAGTTTAATAACTTATTTTACAACTTTAATCTCTACAAAAAAAGTAAGCTTGCCCAGCCAACACTCTTCCTTCACTACAAGTTGTCACCAAAGGCCGCAAATCACAACGCCAAATTTTCTTTTTTGAAAAATAATCATTTTTAATTATATGTTAATAATTTATTTTTCCATGTAAGCTTGCCAACTCATATAACTACATCATCATCATGACTAAGGCTGTCATGTTAGTTTATTTAACACCATCAAATTCTTATCAAACTATAGGGACCATTTGTTTGAACAAAATGAAACTTGAAGGACCAAAATCTCTTCTTTGAAAGTATATGGACTAAAATCAAAATTGATATAAACTACAAGAACTAAAACCTACACTTTTAAACTTCAGGAATTAAAACTCAAATCACACCAAACTATAGGATCAAAAGTTAGTTTAACCCAAAAATTAACTATTTATATTTATGAAGGGAGGGAATATTTTCTACTAGCCAATCTTGCTCTTAATTGATTTCACGAGTTTTTATTAAAATTTATTGTCAGAAAAATTAATTAGAGGTCCCGTGTAAAAAAGATATTTAAATTGAGATCCGAGGAGTTGTAATTACAACTTCTAGATCTATCAATAACAACTTATTTACCTCACATAATAATTCGTGAGACCCCACGTTATGTTTCTTACACGTATGTGGGTATCTAAATTCGTGAGACCAGAAATGTGTGTGTGTGAGTATATAAGTAGGACATTCACATTTCACCTTGCCAACCGCGTTAGTTGGTTTTGCTGTTGTGTTTGGTCCGAAAAATGCGTTAAAAAACAAAAAACTCGTGAATTGACGATTGTATAATTTATTTGTAGTACTAATATTTATATTTCTAAATTCTCGTGAACGTGACGACGTGTCGACACTCCTCAAGTCATCCTCAGAAGACGGTTTATAGACTCTTTTTTACCTTCACACTCACAACAACCAACAAACCAAAACATTTCAGAGAGAGAAAGACAGAGAAACCAAAATGGCCGGCGAAGCTGCCGGAGCCGTCGCCGGCGACCGGACGCCGGAGCTAATTGGCCTAATTCACGACATTGTTGGCCTCTGCGGAGGAGCAGTCAAAGGATCCTCTTCCTCTTCCTCTTCTCCTCCTCCTCCTCCTCCTCCTCCTCCTTCTTCTTCCATTGTTGAAGCCGATGCTTTGTTCAAGAAGGACTGTACCGATCTGGTTCGCCGGATCTCTATACTGACGTATTTGTTTGAGGAGATTCGAGATTCGAAGAAGGCCGCATTTGATTCTGAAATCTCTCACGCTTCTTCCGCTTCTTCCACTTCTTGTTCTCATTCTTCTTGGTCGTCTGATCTCGTCCTCGCTCTTATCTCTTCTAAGCGTTTGATTTCAGTTGCCAGGAATTTTCGTTCTTCTTCTTCTTCTGTGAGTTTTTCCATCTTCTCTCTCTTCTGCCTTATCTTTACTAATTTTTTTTTCTGTTTTAGTAAATTACTTTTATGTCCTTTTGTGTTTCGTCGTAGAGATTATCTGATGATTGAATTAGAGAATTTCATGGAACATACATTGTTTTTGGTGCCTCCTTTTGTCTCATAAGATAGTTTGTTTATTTTCTTTTTTCTTTTTTGGATAATACTTAGATAGTTTGTTTCAATGTGAAAGAAAATTTCTCATTCCATTTTTTCGTTATGAATTATTTGGATTTGTTGTTGAATTAATGATATAATGTTAAGTTTACTGTATTGTAAACATAGGACAAACCTTCAGACCAAAAAAAAAAAACATAGGACAAACCTAAGGGGGTACACAATTAATTCATATTTCAACAATTGTGATATTCTTGAATGTTTCCCCTTCATTGTAATTCTGGTTCGGGAATGTGATGTCTTCTATATACTTGTGTGGAAATATTGTTAGAGGCAACAACTTCTTGAACTGTGTCTGTCTATCGGCAAGAAAGAAGTTTTGCATTGATGGGAATGAATCTATGATAGGAGAAAAGAAATCAGAGCAAATATTGCTTTAGTTCTCTTTAGACGAAGGAAGGTAGCATACCCCTTGTGGTTTGCTCAGATTCTATGCTTGGTTTCATCCATAAGTTTTGTTCTTCTGTCTTTTCATTTACTGCATTGTTCTCTGTGATGCAACAGAATGGAAAACTTGACTTCAATGTGATTTGTTATTTATTCAGTGTAAAAATGATTTTGCAGTTCTCCATTTATTATGTTTTGAATCTTGTGACTGCTGAATTTTTCTGTGGGCATGTATATTTTAAAAGATGTCTGGGTACATCTCTGAAATTTGCTCTATCTTGGTTTAAGGATGGAGCTGCCAAGACAATTGTTTTCCAATTTCAGTGTGTGACATGGAAACTGGAAAAATTATTGAGCGTCCTACCCTATGATGATCTAGACATATCAGAGGAAGTTAGGGAACAGGTAACACTTGGACATATTAGGCAACATTGTTGAATTTTCTTGGCTTATGCTGTTTGTGACTTGGGTGCCTTTTCACTTTCTAGGTGGAGTTGGTCAGAGCACAATTGAGACGAGCCACTGAAAAATATGAATATATGATTTCAAAGCTGTCATCTTGTGACTCCTCTCAACCAATGGATGTAGAAATTAGTCAAAATCTTGGTAGATCTTTGAGTGGATTGCATAAACAGCATAGCTGTCCTGCTCATTTATTGGATGTAGAAAGCATTACAAGAAGCAACGGATGGACAAGTTGCAGCACAAATCAGACAAGCCCTCACTTGGAAAGGGCTCAGAGCATCCCTGTATCAACTGAGGTTTCATTATCAAATCTTGTTGATCCTGAAGATCAAGAAAATTCTGCTAAACAAAGTCTTACTGAAGTGAAAAAGCCTGAGCCAATTCGTATTCCTGAAGATTTTCTTTGCCCTATATCCTTGGAACTAATGAGGGATCCTGTTATTGTGGCCACTGGTCAGGTATGGTTCAACTTTCTAGTAAAATATAAAGCTCTTGTCAACATAAAGGTTTTTCCGTATTTTTGAATCCAAAATAGAGGCCTTCCCTGTTTGACTGTTTTGTTGTTTTGCCTTGCAGACATATGAGAGATCTTACATTCAGAGATGGATAGATGGGGGAAATACAACATGTCCAAAAACTCAGCAGAAGCTCCAACATTTGACCCTTACACCAAACTATGTATTAAGGAGCCTTATAACACAGTGGTGTATGGAGCATAATATTGAGCAGCCAACAGGACTTACAAATGGCAAGATAAAAAAGAGTGATGGATCATTCAGAGATGTTACGGGTGACATGGCAGCCATTGGAGCTCTTGTCCAGAAGCTCTCAAGCCAGAACATCGAGGAGCGTAGAGTTGCTGTTGCTGAAATTCGATCACTCTCTAAGCGAAGTACAGATAACAGAATACTGATTGCTGAAGCAGGAGCGATCCCGATTCTAGTTAACCTTTTAACATCAGAAGATGTATTGACTCAAGAAAATGCCGTTACTTCCATTCTGAACCTCTCTATTTACGAGAACAACAAAGGACTTATAATGCTAGCTGGTGCTATTCCATCCATTGTCCAAATCCTAAGAGCTGGAAGTATGGAAGCAAGAGAAAATGCTGCAGCAACCCTCTTTAGCTTGTCACTTGCGGATGAGAACAAAATAATTATTGGCGCGTCAGGGGCTATCCTTGCTTTGGTTGAATTGCTCCAAAATGGGAGCCCTAGAGGGAAGAAGGATGCCGCAACAGCATTATTTAACTTATGCATATATCAAGGAAACAAGGGCAGGGCTATAAGAGCAGGGATCATTACAGCATTGTTGAAGATGCTTACAGATTCAAGCAAGTCGATGGTGGACGAAGCCTTGACAATAATGTCGGTTCTTGCCAGCCACCAAGAAGCAAAGGTCGCTATTGTAAAGGCTAGCACTATTCCTGTTCTTATCGATCTATTGAGGACCGGATTGCCTCGAAACAAAGAAAACGCAGCTGCCATTTTACTGGCCTTGTGCAAGCGGGATCCTGAAAATTTGTCGTGCATTAGTAGACTTGGTGCTGTCATACCTTTGACAGAACTTGCTCAGGGTGGCACAGAGAGGGCTAAAAGGAAGGCTACTTCACTATTAGAGCATCTTCGAAAGTTACAACATATTTAAGTGTTAACGAAGTTGTGCAGGGAATTTATAATTGGGCTATATTTTCTTTCCAATTATTTGGCATACTCTTCCACAGTTTCTTTCTTGGGTTTGCAAGCTGACCACATGAGGGTGAGAAAAAAAAAATCCTCATTGTGCAGTGCATTATTTTGTTTTGTATTTGCTCATTAACCTTATCTTCTACTATAAGCTTGTAAAGAAATTAATTGATATATGGCTCCACACTAAATTGTTAGTGGACTTGTGGCTTCCCCTTCTATCTATTTAGCTCTTTGAAACCACATTTTACTAGCCAATGGCCTTGTGGCCTAGGAGCTTCCTCAAAGTAAAAGGTTGTTCGATCCCGTTTAAATGCCTGTGTTTTTAGCTTTTAACTCGTCGCACTTGAATTTTAATCTCATTATTGTAATTACTAATTAATCATTGTTTTAGTTATAGTAACATTCAGTTTTATTTATAAGCTATAATTTTTCTCTCAATGATATTCCTCTGTATACGCAACGATTGTGTATTCATTTATTATTCTTTTTACTTTATTTTTTTTTATTTTACCCTCAATTAATCGAATGCATCTCTAGACTCTTTCTATTCAAGTATTCATTGTCCATCTCACTCGTCATTTTCATAAGGTATGCTAGGAGAAGATTGTTACCTATTGTGGGATTATTTTGAACTAAAATAGTTGTTCAAAAAAAGAATTAATGGGAGTAATATTCATCATTGTAATGAAAAAAGTTATACTCCCTCCGGTCCTAAATATAAGACCTAGTTTACTTTTTTGAAAAATCCTAAAGAAGCAAAATATAAGTCAATTATAAATTGATTTACCTAATTTTTCCCCTTAAACTAGTTTATTTGACCTATAAACTAATGACTAATCTAAAAATATATCAAATATATCATAATTTAATAACTTATTTTGTAACCTTAACATCTCAAAAAAAAGTCAATTAGGTCTTATATTTATGACCGGAGGGAGTACTATTTTACCAACACTCGGATTTGGGAATTGTTCATCCCACTAATCTTTGAGCGGATCATTAACGAGAATGATCCTAATCTCGAACTAAATGTTAGATATTATTTTTATATAGGGCTCATCTGGTTGTAGGAATGTTGGGCAAACAATTAAAAATGGAAAGTAAATTGGGCCTCATTCTATAAAAAGTTGTCTGATATGACAGATTTCTGATAGGGGATAATTACACCACTATCAATCGATTTTAAGCCATCAAAACCGATTTTAGATTGGAGTAATGGTGTAATTGTCCTTTGTCAGAAATTTGTTACATCGTACAACTTTTTACAGAATGGGGTCCACTTCACTTTCCATTTCTAATTCTTTGCCCAACATTCCCACAGCCAAATTGGCCGTGCATTTACTGAATAGAGAGAATCCAAAGAAACTAATATGAAGCCAGGCTGCTCTATTGCTTTAAAATGTTAAGCTAGCTATTATTGTTTTTAGGAGTTTAGTTTTGAGGATAACTAGTTGGCATATTGCCGTTAATTAAAAAACAAACTTGTAATGATCAAGGACAGCTGGAACAGTTGGAATTCTTTTTCTCTTTTATTTGATAGCTGAGACAAATGGAATTCAGTTAAGGCATAACAATATTATAATAATGTCGTCTCATAAGTTTTTTGATGAAATTGGAAGATTTTTTCAATCATTGTCATTTGCCTCGTCTCCCTTCATCCCACTTATTCTTTATTACTCCGTATTAGCGTTTTTTTTTTACTTCTGGCATCAGAAAGTCTCAGCGCATAACCATATCACTTTTATTACAATTTATTTTTCAATACTAATTCAACAAGACATTTATGATTAACTTCACCCCAGTCTCCAAGCTGATGAATTGTTTTCGTTTTACTAATGGAGATTATTTTTGCCCGCCGTTGATGTGAAAAAAAAATACAAAACATTCAGGTTTGTTTGATTATGTTATCTATTTTCAGGCTTTGTATACTTGTGACATTTTATATTTGGAAATTTAAGTTTAGTCCATCAATTTTAAAATTTGCACATTAGTCTTTATTTAATAACACCATTGATTTCATTTATCAAAAGGCTAAAGTATACTTTTGGTCCCTTATGTTTGCATCAAGTTTCAATTTAGTCCTTTATATTTGGAAAGTACATTCTATGTGTTATTAAATTGAGACTTGACAAATACATTCTATGTGTTGTTAAAAAAGACGAATACATTCTAGATTTAAATGTTAATATAAAATAAATTTTGAACGTAAAGACTATACTAAATAATAATAATTCATACATAATTTGTCAGCATGTAAATCCATAATCACTTTTGAAATATATAAGTTAAATTTTCCGTTAAATGAGAATGAAGGTGTTAATACAAAAAAATAAAATATGCACGTTTCAAACTTAAGTATTAAAAATGATACTTGTGTCTTGAAGCAAACAACAATGACTAAATGCATGGTTTAACCTATATTTTTATGTCCTTGCAACAATTTGGTTGGGTAACTTTTCAAAGTTTTGTGAAAAACACTTGGGTTACTTACTAAATCTCAACCAACCTTGAAAGTTTTTTTTTTTTTGGACGCAATTTTTCCTTATAAATTCTAAAATAGAGAAATGTTGCTCGAATCTGTTAATGCCATTATTATTGACCATTTGACTGATAATAGAGCCACATAGTATTCCCTGAAAAAATAATAATGTTAATAGAATGTGACAACATTGCTTTAATTTAGAACTTTTGAGGCTTAATTAGGACTTAAAAAAATTTCAAGGTGGGGTTAATATTTTGGGAATATTGCTGAGGATCCAAAAACTTCTTCATGAAAATTTCGAGAAAAAAAGGAAAATAGTGTTAGAATAATTATTTTATTATATATATATATATATATATATATATATATATATATATATATATATATATATATATATTGAGTGGTTTAGTGAAGGATGAAAGAACCGTTAAATATTAATAGCACACTTGTCATTCATAAAAATATAATTTTCTTGTCCCTTCTTTATTTTTGTAGAACTAAAAGTAATAAAATATTAAAAAGATTCATGTTTATTTAAGAACAAATTTAAGCACTTTTGTTTTTCTGAACACAAATGAAAAGGGAAAAATTAAAAAACGCATTGAAAAAACCTATATTAAAAACCGATTTTGAGTGGATGAGGAACTACATTGACAATAATACATAACCTATATAAATTTTGAACTTCAAGTTGTATTTGTTTTGGATTTTCCTCATTGTAAAAACCATTTCTAAACATTTTTATTAATTATTTTTTGTTTTTTCAAAACAACCAAAAAAACGTTTGAAAATAAGAAAAAAAACCATTTCTAAACATGAATTTTAATTTTTAGGACTATATTTACATCATATTAGTTATATCAATTAAATCAAGCTCTTCAATCACAAGGACGTTCTATTATTTTCATATGCATTTGTATTTAAATGACAATTTTTCAAAAGTAATAAGACCATATGATTGGAAAACTTTATATAATGGGATTACTTAACTTGACTTAAATATTTTCCTATATTTTAATGTATTTTGATTTATGATCCATTTCAAAAAAAAATATAGTGACAAATGGGTATTAATTCATGTGAAAATGGATATGCTACTAAAATGCAAGTTCTCAGGTTTTGTGGAAGCATTCGGAGAAGTGATTGCACATGATATATATATATATATATATATATATATATATATCATGCCCAAATTCGTTGAGTTAATGCATGATTTATAACTAATTGTACCTAGTTGGGATAAATTCTTGCATTTGCACACTTTATAGCGATTTGTTTTAATCAAGGGCAGCATTTGTGTCATTCTTAGCATGTTTTATTGTTTTACATGCTTTCAAAGGACATTTGATTATACCTTTGAGACATTTTAGGTGTAAGTTTGAAAGTATGAATTGAAGGTGCAAATTCAAGAAAATATGTCAAAATAAAGCTTCTAAGTAAATTATGAAAATTGCTGAAAGATTTTTAATGCAATAGGACATAAAGTAATGAAGTATCAAGTGATTAATTGAGTCTAAGATCTTACCTTGTTTATTTTCACATTGGTTATAGTCCTGATTTCATTAGAAGTTAATTATTAGTAGTTGAGGTCTTTGGATGTTGAGGAAAAACCATATTTATCATTTGGGGTTTAAGGTTGGGATTATATGAGATATAGAATGTGATGGTAGTGGATGAAAGGTGTAGTCGATGAACATAAATTAATAATGGAATTGAAGGAATTAATTTCTGTTTTAAGATTTGAACGGTGCAGTATAGGAATCTGATTTGAAAAGTCTGTTTTGCGGTTTAAGTGCTAAATGAATGATTGGAGAAATTTAGGTTTTGGATTAAAGTTGAATAGGGGGAATACTTAGGAATTGAACTATGGTTAGATGACTTAGAGTAATATTATGGTTATGAATTGAAGACTGAGGGGGACAATTGTGGAAATTGAGACTTAAACGTTGTTTAAGGAGTGAATAAACTTTATTGAACATGAAGTAGAGGACTATTGGACATGAATTTCTTAGGGTTGTTGACGGATTTTTGGAATTGTGATCATAATGTGATAAATGGATAAAAAAGAGTTATTTGAGTTGGTGATGAATTTTAAAGTTGTGCTGATGGTTGGGCAAAATAGATGAAGAAACCAGTGGAGTGTAATATTCCAGTTTGGAAGTTTAGTGAACGTCTTACATTGATTTATCGAAATTGGAAGCAATCAATCACAAATTTGATAACAAGTTGATATAGATGAGTACATATATGTTAAGTTAGAATCATGAGCCAAAGTTAGAAATGAAATTTAAGGTGTTGTTATCCCACAATCAAGAAGTGAGGTCTTGGAATATAATTGAGGAAAACCATAGGGAATTGAAGAGGATCGGTGTTGTTGTCATTTATGATGTGGACTTTAATGCAAGAAACTTGAGGTTACAATGACTAGTAAATGAAGATTAGTTAGGAAAAGCGGAATGAGGATTGGTGGATTAGTATAGATTGACTAAGGAAACACGACGAAGGATGGTGTTGAGTGTATTATGTTGTGGTAAAATGATTAGAGTTGATGTGAAGAATGCTAAGTTGAATTGTGTATTTCTTCGTGTTAGGTGTATATGTCATGAATTTTGAGGACAAAATTTTTAAAAGGTGGGGAGAATTGTAACATCTTGATTTCAAAATTAGAGATAATAAATAAATTATGAAGTTCTTGAGGTGTCATTTAGGAAATTTAAGGTCTCAGAAATAAATTTATAATATTTTAGATAATTTATGGATATTAAATCTTATTAACTTTAGAATTTAAAGAAATATAGTTAAATGAGTTATTTGGAATTATAACTTTCATGAAAAGTATTGTGAAATCTAGGTAATATTATGATGAAAAGAAAGGGTACAATGAACCAATGAGTAGTTAGTTGAGTTAGTAAGTGAGCTACAACTCTCGTAAGGATGAGAACACGTGTTCGACTTCCGGAAAGCGCTCTTATTGGGAGAGGGGACAATCATGCCTATGTGGGAAACACTCCTACCCCATAAGTATCGTTTACTCCCTTCGTTTTCTACGTTTTCCGGCGAGCATAGCGGCAGATGGTGGCGGAAAAGGTAAGTCGTCGCCACATCTTGTGTTATTCAACTTATTTCTTCCATTCAACTTTGATTCCTCACTTTTTCATTCTTCTCTCTCTCGGTTTCTGATTCTTCCTCACTGCTCCGACATCATTTCCGACGAGAAAACATGGCGGAGTTGACCACCGACCAGACCTGCAGATTCGGACTCTAACATAGGTGAACTCCTTTCCTTTGATCTTCCTCCCATTGTTTTCCTTCTTCCGATTTGTAACATCCCAATTTTCAAATTAGAGATAATTAAGATTTAATCAAGGTGTTATGATATCATTAGTAAATTAAAAATCATTATTAATAAATAAATGTCGATAAGTATATTTTTAGAAAATAATATGCTTATTTTCCTTAGAAATTAAAGAAATATAGTTAAAGTAGTTATTTGGAGTTAGAACTTACATGAAAAGTATTTTGAAACTTAGATAATATTATGATGGAATTAAAACAGTATATACAAACATTTGGGGTTAGGAATATAATCAAGAATAAACCAATGGGTATATAGTTGGAATTTTCTCTAACATTATTTATATACACACACATATATACACTCAACTCACCTCCTTCCTTATCCATTCCTGTCTCCTCTCTTCCATAGCCGACACACACATACACACTTTCACTTCTCATCTTCGATCTTCTTCTTCTTCTTCATCGGCTTCTTCATCATCTTCACTCACGGACCCTCACCATCATCAAACTACTCCCTCACTTCTCTTCATTCCTTCGTTCAGCACGCTTTCCTTTGTCTCCCTCCGGCGACAGTGACCCACGGCGGCGAACGGTGGCAGTGAAGAAACACGAGGACGATGGGTCAGCCGTAGGTGAGCTTCTTTCCCTTTATCCTTCTCTTTTCGGCCGATTCAAGCGAGTTACAGAATGGGTTCAGTGTTTTAAGCTTCTTCTCACCTCTCCCTCACCCTCTATTTCGTTTCTCTTCTTCTCCAGCGGCGGCGAGGTGTGGTTTCCGGCGACGGCGAGCTCGGGCTTCAACATTAGCTTTGATCTCGTCATGGTTCCAGGTCGATTTGGACTCTGCTCTGCACAAAGTTGAAGATTAATCATAGGTGAGAAACTTCAATGATTTTGTCTATGTCTTCTATGTTTGGGCTGAGAGGAAGAGTACTTCGATTGGGTTTTTGATTTTGGACAAGATTTTTAAGATATTGATTAAATGTTTGAAGTGGGTGGATTTTCTGTGGTTCTTGCCTGGTTTGATTCCTTCTTTCTCATGTCGATTTCTCACTTTTCCTTTTCCTTTTGACTTTTCTGTTCGGCCAGCCACCTCGACGGCCGATCTCCGGCGAGTTTTAGTCGACGGCAAGCTTGACCGGAGCTTGCAACTCGTGAATTGAAGTCATGTGAGCTTTCTCTTTCATGTTTCATCCTCCTTTTTGCATTTCTTTGGACGAGGCTGAGGGTTAAATTCGAATGGTTTTAGGATTTTGGTTTAGGAATTAACTAGAACAGTGTTTGAGTCTTGCTTGTTGCAACCTTTACTTTCCTAAGGCATGTTGTCCATTTGGTTTGCTGCTTCTGGTGTTTAATAGTTTGTGGGTTATAGCTTTGAATGAAAGGCTATAATTCTTCAAGTTTATATGTTTATTTTGCATTTTGAATGTGAAGTTGGTAGTTACTATTTGGCTTTTATGCAATGACATTGATGATTTTGGAAACTTGAGTAACTCTCTATATAATAACTAAACATTTGAATATGGGAAAAACTCATGGTTCTTCACTTTTGACTATTATGGATGTTTGTATTGAATTGTAAGCTACTAGGTATAGATGCAGGGAAATTAAAAAGAAAGATATAGAAGGAGAAATGAATTCTAATAAAACTATGTGGAAGTGTCACAAAATTGAGAAATGGAAATGTATGATTGATTTTGCTGAAGTTTTGGACTGTTTAATTTGATTGCGAGATTGATGTCAAAGGTTGCATGTTCATTTGGATTTTTCTGGTTTCATTTTCTGCATAGGCCATGGGGAAAATTTATAAGTGCAAAGTTTTGTTTGTGTATGGTCATGAATGTGCTTTTTTCCTCCTTGATTGGTCACATTGGTTGTAATTCAGATTCAAGAGAGGCATGAATAAATATAGTGAGTTGTCTTTCTTGCTTCTAAATCTGATTTGAAGTAGTAAATGGGGATTTCAAACTCTGTGTGTGATTTCTTTTATGGTTTTATGAAGTTTAATTCTTTGTAAATAAATAGTTGGAATAGAGGGCTAGTTTGTTACTGAAAATATGAAATTTAAACATTTTGGGTTTCATTGTTTAGTGAAGTAGTACATATTCTCTGGCTTGGATTCAAATAAATAGTATTGTGGCTGAAATGCAAAGTTTATTATGATATAGGAAGTATTCATTTCATTTCCTGGAATTTGGATGAAGTTTTGGTGTTATGAATGCTAAATAAGTATTCATTACTTAGTTAAGGTTGTTTGTTAATTTGTAAGCTTTCAATGAGCATTTCTTTTAATTGGAGGGGAAGATTGTTGTGAATTTACCAGGAAAGATTAACAACCAAATATGATATCTGTTTTAGAATGTTGAATCAACAATTTGTATTACACGAAAGATTGTAAAAGTGTAAGAGATTTGTTGATAATAGTATCCTATTCTTTGTACTTGAGCACCATGATGAGAAATGCAAATTGTATGGTTTCTTTGTGTGTGTGTGTGTTCATTGATGTTGAAATATAAGAGGAGAGGAATGTATTCCTTTTGGGAGATTTGATTGGTGAAGTCTTTGTTGGCAAATCGTGAGTTGACTTGTTTGGTTGAATTTCTCCATGATAAACTTGCTCTGGTATGTGTTTTGAAAATTTCTACTCTTCTTTCTTGAATGAACAAGTTAAGGAGGGAAATTTCTAAACTGGATTGGAATGTTAATAAAAGTAAAATAATATTTATAGGCGACCGTGTGTTTCATTGCTATGTGGATGCTAAGTATACCATGAACTACTTTGATTGAAAGTAAAATGTATAGTTATATGAATAAGGGATTTGGGTAGTAATAGAATACGAGAGAGACGTCAAAGCATTATTAAGTGGAAATGATATTAATTTATCATTTTGTATCATATCATTATAGGAGTATATAGTGGTGATGATACTTGAAGAAAACATACAAGGAAACGGTAAGGAAGAGCAACAGAGTGCTAAGGGCGACAGGTAATCACACTTAACCTTACTATAACATTGAGGGTGATGTTAGCTAGGATTTGCAAAATCCTTTCTCACCCTCTATATATATTAACTTTGAAAAGCTATTTTTATATGAAATAGGCTATCGTGTGCCTTTTAAACGAGAATATTTTCGTATAAAGAAATTTGACTCATTATCTATATATTATGCTGATTGGAGGTGGTTACTGACCTTGAAGGGTGAGAATGAGTATAGGTATAGTGTTCAGATACTGGGGAGAGAGATTTGTTTAGTATATTGTCAGGGATAGTGATAGTTAGGTTGATGGAAGGAGTGGAATTGTTGTGATGGAGACATTGGATGAAATTGAGAAATTGATGGAAATTGTGATTGAGATATTGAATATTGTGGATATGATGTTGACCTGGATATGGTGAGAGTTGCATGACACTGGAATATATATGTACCATCGCGCGATGATAACTGTCGATTGGCCAATCGACAGTTATTTGTACTGATGATCCTTTTCGGATTGATTGGATCGGGGTTCATAGGTCGACTTATTGAGAGAAGTGACCTACGGTTGTTTGGCATTGAAGAGCCCAACCGCCTCTACGGTTGTTTGGCATTGAAGAGTCCAACCGTTCCCGTTCTGTAATGGAAACAGAACAGGGGTTCCCTCTCTGGAGATTGCCAGAGAGGGAAATTGTCCCCTCATTATGGAGAGGGACACAGTGTCAAATCATATAGTGAAGATTAGATGCTTGAATGCCCCGTGATGGCACAATGCATCTATAGGTGAGTGTGAGAGTTGTGGGGTAGTATAGTTGTATTGGAGGTAGAGATGTTGAATTGCTTTGATTTGGAAATGACAGAGAGACTGGGGTGATACATGGGAAGAAGGTTCAGATTATATATATATATCTGTATTATTGAATTTAAAACTGTGGTACCCTTTAGACGCCCTCGCTACCGCACATCTCACTGTTATAGTGAGTTAAGCGGTGATTACTGGGACAAATTGTCTCATCCCACGATTACTGACATTTTTGCAGGTATTCATGCACAGGCGCGAGCATCAGGAAAGGGAATTAGGTAGTAGAAGGTATATAACTTATTTGGAATTGTATATTGCCAAATTGTATAGGCCTGCATTCGTTTCCGCATGTATATATTTATTTATTGTTTAATATCAATTAGTTTTGTTTATTAACCATGTTAGACAAATCCTTACTAACATGGTTAGTAATAAATTATCCATGATAGCAGTTGTGTTGTATTAGTTTATTCTTTTCTATCATGGATAATATTTTAATCATTAGGATATTCTTTTTCTAACTATGATAGAGATTGATATTATTGAAATTCCTTTTTCTATCATAGTTAGTAAAGATATTATTGAACTAAAAGAGATATCACAGGTTAATTAGGAAATTAGTAACACTATGTTACAACTTGGTTATCAGTATTTGGTATACGATAACCCTGGACTGTGCTGCATTGCATGTAGATTGGCAATATACATTCTTAGTATTCCCTTCCTTTCGTGCATGAATATCTGCTATTTTGAGAGGAATATCACTCATCCCGTGGTGGGGAGAGAGTGATAAGTGCAATTGAATAGGTAATGTGGAGAGATTGAGAAGAATATAGAAAGAATAATGAAATAAACAAAGAAACTAATAAGAATTTAGGAAGAAGAACGAAATAAGGATGATTCTCTGGGGTTTCGATAATGGTTATGTGCTAGCCATAATCATGGTCGAGGCATCATGAGATACCTTATTGGGTTAAGGGATTAAAATAATTCAAAAATAACAATATATAGTGACATTTAGGTGGTGGAATAAGAAAGTATTGATCTGGTTTCTTGTTTTGTTCAGTAAATTGTTTGATTTATTGATTGAGTGAATTTTTGTTAGTTGATTTCAAAGATATTGATGCATGTTAAAGTAATTAATATTGTTTAAAAGCTAAATTTCGCTTATATGTTTGTCTCAACAATGAATTAAGCTGGATTTTGCGATTTTATTTGCGGAACTTTCTGTTTATTGTCATATTCTTTAACTTAAATATAAAACAAAGTTAATCAGGGTGTGATACAAAGTTAATTGTGAATTGCAAAGTGTAGTTATAAATGTGAATCAATTTCAGTTTAAATGAATTTTTATTGGTTGATTGCAAAGGCATCAATGTGTGTTAAAGTAACTGAAGTTGTTAAAGTTGATTTTATTTGTGCTTGTTTTGACAATGAATTAGGTTGGATTGTGTGAAGTCTGAATTATGGATTATTTTAGTGGTGAATTTTGTTTTGTGATTGCCATGTGAATGATGAAATATGATATATGGACAATATATTATGAAATATGACAGTTCAATTTGTACGATTAATAAAATTACGGCTTAGAGTTATGAGGATTAGGATGATTGTATGATGGTTGTCATATGAGAATCCACTTATTTTGTGTATTTTTGGCATTTCCTATAAATGTTATTTTGAGGAGATGGTGAAATCGGTAACAGGTGTTGATGCTATTCTGTGCAAGCAATGGTTAGGAATTGAATTGGGTGTTAGTTTCTATGTGTAATCTAATAACATTATGCAGGATTTTAGTTAACCCTAAATTTATATTGGGTAAAATGGCTCACAAGAGGGCTTACATGGTATTGTTTTGGCTTGCAATGTTTAGATGAGTGTCTTTTCTTTTGGGAATGTTTGGTTGCTCTGATTTCATACTGTATGCCTTGGAATCAAGCATGAATTATGGGAATGATTTCTATTTCCCCTCCTTATGTTGCTGAATGTTCTTTTTCTTAAAGAAATGTGAATTCTACTTAATTTTAGTAGGATTCTGTTGATAGTGAACCAATGCTGCGTTTTGTGATACCTCAAATTGTTATTGAAGGATGTTAAAAGCAAGTGTCATGTTTAGAGATTGAGTTGATCAAAGAAAAGTACTTGGAAATTTAAATTATGGCATGATGACTTAGAATAATTAACATATTCTTATTACTGTTTTATATATACGCATTGTTTGTACTTCTCTTTAAATTAATCAAGCTTTTATTGAAAATTTGAAGGGATAACCATTAGAATAAAGATAAAAACTGAAATACAATTAATTTTTTTAATTGAGGGGCTATTGATTTGAGAGAAAAAAGAATCTAAGAGAATGAAGTTACCCGACTGTAAAAAAAATTCGTAATATCATTTGTTAATAACTAACTTATATAGTTAGGATAAATTAGTAATATCATTTGTTAGGGAAAAGGCGCTGATCTAATAATTAACTATTTTAATTTGGGCAAAAATAATAAATGACTATTTCGCGGTGCATGAATAATAATCAACTTTGTGACCCGGTGCAAAAATAATAAAACCGGTACTAAATGTTACTCCCTCCATTCCTAAATAAAAGATCACTTTAGCAAATTTGGAGAGATTAAGGAAGACATTCCAATAAGTTAGGACTACATGAAATTTTTAAAATACCCCTCACTTAAGTTTTAAAAATATCACCTTTTCATACCACTATTTTTTGGGTGAAGGGAGTATAGGGGTAATTTTGAGAAAACTTGAGTAAAATTAGAAAGTGATCTTATATTTAGGAACAAGCTCTCCTCCCTAAAGTGATCTTATATTTAGGAACGGAGGTAGTAATTTGTAGTTTTGTGGAACCTTTCTGATATTATTTTCTAAAGTAAAAATACATTTTTACCCCCTCACAATTAAAACTCAACCATTCTTCCTTCCGTCCTTCATTTTTCCATGCTAACTAGTATAAACAAGGTTTTAATTGGGAGGGGCAATAATGTATTTTTCACTTTGAAAATAATATCAGAAAGGTTCCACATAACTACAAATTAACATCCAGGACCGGTTTAATTATTTTTGCACCAGGTCACAAAGTTAAATATTATTTATGCACCGCAAAACAGTCATTTATTATTTTTGCCCAAACTGAAATAGTTAATTATTTGATCAGCGTTTTTGCCCAAAGAAAAAACACTTTGAAAAGTGTCCATTGAATAGTCATTATGTATTTTGAGATTCTTTTCAAAACATAAAAAAACCACTGCTTGCTACAATTCACAATCACAGCTAGCCTAATACCAACAACAACAAGCTAAATGCTTTGAATAAGCAATGGAAAATTTTCATTCAACATAAAAAATTTGTACACCAACTTCTTTTCATGTCCTTTTTATTCTTGAATTGGGATTCTTATATGTTTTCCGAATATTTTTTTTCTTTTTGATATCGTCATTATATTATAGGGTTGTGGTACCCGAAAAAAATTTGAAGAGGAACTTGGTTGATACATTGATGGGCGAAGGCCCAAAAATGATACACAACTATTGGACAATGAACAAAAATAATACATAACTATTTCAAGGTACAAAAATGATACTCAACTTTTACCATGGATCAAAAACGATATTTTCATTAATATGACAATAATATTAGACATGAAAAGTCCAAAATGCCCTTATAAATTAATCGCAGCCCAGTAAAAGTTTATTTAATTATAAGGGCATTTTGGACATTTCATGTATAATATTATTGTCTTATTAGTGAAAATATCATTTTTAGTCCCACGTTAAAAGTTGGGTATCATGTTTGTACCTTGAAATAGTTATGTACTATTTTTATTCCTTACCCAATAGTTAAGTATCATTTTTGAGCCTTCGCCCTACATTGATTAGAGAAGTGCTCAAAATATTAAAAAGAAAAAAAAACGAGAACCCCTCCATTCATTAACTTCCAATTAATGGAAAAAGGATTTCAAGAGTTATTAGTATACTCTTGATATCTTCTTTTGTTGATTGTGTGGCTCATCATATCTTCAACTTGATTTTCCCAAGTTGAGTATTTTTTACTCTAATCTCCGCAATAAAATTGTGCTAATTCTTTTGCATATACATAATAGATGACATTGATTTAGGTCATTGCATTTCTTGGACATCAATAAATCTGCATCTAAGTTGCTGGTGCTAAATAATAGGATTTTCAGTTAATTAAGTCATCTTCTACATGTTCATTTGTTGTGAATTTAATTTATGCATATTTTTCAAAGTCTATGCAATGCTTTCACCGTCATTGCTTATTATTTGCACGGGTGATAATGTATTAGATGGTAAAGCTACATTATTAAGGACAAACAAGTGGCTTTGACATTCTTCCTATATCTCTTTCATTGTGACTTTGGGCATCGGAATTTATTGTTGTTTTGAACTTTAACTGTACATGCGCTTTAATAACTTTTTTTCCCCAATTTTGTAAGTAATAAGGGTTTCCTTTTTCTGGTGTACTGAGTACCACCATACTTTTGGGTGAAGGAGGATGATGGCATGGTCACACATGTATCAAGTGTAGTGGTCTTTTATGAATTTTCTATCATACCCTATAGAAACAAACTTCCCCTCCCCCCTCTCTCTCTCTAAATTTTGAATCACTCAATATATAGCTTGACCGAATGACAATACATGCGTCCCATTCCGCTAATGAATTGTGTGTAGATTGTTTTCCTACAAGCCATATATAAAATTAAGGGGGATTTGTTGTTTAGTCCCTGGTAAGGGAAATTAATACTGGAAGGTCCCAATACATTCTAAAATAATTATAAAGTCCCAGGGGCCCTTTCCTGCAATTGTTTGCTTAACTTCAATGACCATTTTGCCCTCATTAAAGATGATTTTCATCTCATTGGTCCCTACAGGGGGACTATGCTTTCATCTTATGAGGACAAAATGGTCATTGAAGATACGCAAACAATTGCAGGAAAGGACCCCTGGGACTTTATAATTATTTTGGAATGTATTGGGACCTTCCAGTATTAATTTCCCTTACCAGGGACTAAACTGCAAATTTCCCTAAAATTAAACTTACCAACAACTTTAAAGTGTACCACTACTATAAAAAACACTTTTCACGTCCAAAGTTCACGTCCGTTATTTGGACGTTGTAATTTAATTATGTAAAACAACGTCTATTATTAGTTTAATGGACTTTATTTTTAGATATTAAATATAATAGATGTCCATTTAAATAAAATGAACGTTAAAACATGGTGATCCATTGGACTTGCAAAATATTCCAAATTAAATTCATTCATTACTGAGTTAGTTGTATAAAAAACTTTTTCCCTGATTTACCCTCAAGTATCCAAAACTAATTCTAGCTTCCCCCATTCATTCCTTTGCTTGTGCGTGTGTGTGTCATCATCCCTCTATATTGCAATGTGGGTGCATGCCATCATCCCCTTACTTCAACCCATCCCTCTACTTGCACGCCGTCCCTTACCTTCTCCACCCTAATCACCACTTGTGTGTGCATTCCTTTTAATCGACTTTCGCCTCTCGCCCCTTTTCTATGGCCGTTTCTTCGCAATCCCCATCTCCGGTACACAAATTTACCTCCTTTTCTTTTTGGGTCATTTATATATTTAATTTTACTGCCTAAAAACTGTCAAGTTCACACCTTGCCTTTCATTCAATCTACTTAAAGCTCTAGATTGATTTTTTTTTGTTTTCATTATTCTGAATTTCTTTATGATTACTCTAGTATAATAGCCCCAGGAAAATTTGTTCTTCTACTTAAAGCTGATGCTGATTTCTCAATTAGACTGTGATGCCAAGGGATGCTGAAATTGACAAAGGCAACGTTACTTAAAGCTGATGTTGATTTCTCAATTAGACTGTGATGCCAAGGGATGCTAAAATTGACAAAGGCAACGTTTATCAATTGATTCAAGCTCATCAGGTGTTATTATTATACTCAATTTGCTACACTCTTCTTTCTGCATATAAAAGGACAAGTTGCTTGAAATATCCAGTTACAGACAATAAATTATATTATGTTTGACTGAATTCTGGTCTCGTCAACACATATAATTCATTGGAATATTTTCTTGATCCTTCTTTATGAGTTTTAGAAAGTAGATGCAAATCAACTTCGGAAAGGCTTATTTACATTGATACGGGTACAACGTTTCTTCATATTTGCAAACTTGAATATTGTATGTGATAGATTTCTGGAATTTACTTTAGATTTGATTGTTGCTTCTAGTTAGTTAATACATGTTCTGTGGGAGCAGATTATCATTTTTTTGTTTCTTAATTAAATGCTGAGTTTTGATGTTGTTGTTCATGAGTATAATTTTAAGCTGCAAGCATGATTAGAATGAAGCGGTTAAATTTGCCTTTAGTTAATTGTAATTCTGATTTTCCTAGATTCTTAGAAATTTTCTTGAGAATTATATGGATTCGGTAGCTCTGTTTTGTACGTGTCAATCTCTTCTCTCTTAGAAGTGTGAGAGAAAAAAAGTTGCAATAAAAATTTGGAGTCTTATGTTTTTTATTGGTCATGTGCCTTTGAAGTTTGTGGATCAATATTTGTCATTTAAGTGTGACGTGTAAATTAAATTTTGTAGGTTTTATAAGAGAAGAAATGTCATGTTAAAAATATTCTAAATGAAAAATAAAGAAAACTTATTTCTATAATGATGTTGTGGTTATGCTAGTATTCGTGTGTATCTTATTGTCAAGCAATTTCCACTTCTTTCAAACGCTTAAAGCTTTTAAATTTTGCATGGGGATGTTTGTTTTGAAGAAAGTGAACTAATTTGTCTTTGTATTAGCTTTCTTACTCCTAGGAAATAATAGTTAATATATAAAAAATAAAATTTTCGCTCACAGTGTGGAGTTTGATACTAGCTAATATATAAAACACAAATTTCGCACATCGTGTGGGAAATTTTACCTAATTTCGCGCACAGTGTGGAGTTTGATACTAGTTAATTGATTCACCTAATTTTGTTAGAAATTCATGAAAAATGAATTTATTTACCCTTTTCATATATATTTTTTATACATTGTACCCTTTTCATATCTAATAACATCATAAATACAAGTTACTGAGTCATTGATTCATCTAATAGTGGCACACACATGTGGTGAGAGAGCCACTTAAGTGGCCCAATTGTATTTCACAAGTCATGTAATTCAAGGCCCACCTGTTAATTTGTTTTATCCCACCATGGGTTATAAACATGTGTATTGAGCAAGAGGTGGGATATGGAAAGGGGAGTGAGTCAGATGTACATATGATTCTCCATTTTATTCTACATAGTTGTGAGAGCTTTTAAGAAAATGAAATAATCGACTTCAGCTCTGTGTACATTTTTCAGGTAAAGATGAAATCAATACAAAAAAAATTGGGGGAAAATTAAATAAATTCGATTCAGCTTTGCGTACATTTTTCAAGTAAAAAAGAAATCAATACAAAAAGAAAAAGGAAAATGAATGATTTTTAAGGAAAAAAAATGAAAAACACAAACCCCAAAATCAAAACCATAAGTCACTACATGAAAAACCTTGAAACAGTTAAAAAAAACAGAGATTCAAAAAAATCACAATCTTTAAAAACAAGGACACGATTAAAAACCTAAAAAGACGAGGCAATAAAATATTTGTGAAAGATTGAATGAAAAGAAGCAAAAAGAAAAGAAGTTAATCTAATTTTGGGATTTGATTATTGTAGAAATGAAATAGAGAAATAAATATAAGAGAAGGAACCTGAACAATGGTCTTGGAACGATGAAAGGCAAGGTGAATGAAGAAGAAGAATGATTTTGGAATGATGACGTCGTCACGTAGGTTTTTTTGATGAGAATGAGGAAGGTTTAGCCGTTAGGGTTTGGATGGATAAGAAGGAGAGAGGGAATAATTTAAATATAGGGATGGGATTATAATTTTATATTGATATGATACGAGGAAGCTTCACACCACCACAAGTATCAAAAACGCAAAACCAAACAGAAAAAAACAAAACACCAACGAAATTCGATTGGTATGCCAATTATAATCTTATATTGATATGATAACATTGCACCTATGATAATATTCTGAATTTGATTATTGACTAGAGCCTTCATTATTAATTTTGCTTCTTAAGATTTCAATAGTTTGATTTTACTTGCTTGTTTTAGAAATATAATGTTTTGTATGTAGCTTTGTGGATTAGAAATGTTTAATAGTTAATAAAACATAATATATGCAAGGATTGTTCAAGGATTATCGTGCACTACAAAAAAATTCTATTAAAACACTAACTTCAATTATTATTTTTTCATTTATAAAATCAATGCATGCATACTATCATATCAAATTTGTGAAAAATGTTAATATAAATAATATTAATTTTCTATTTTCAAAAGAGCTAAAGAGAAGAATCTTGATAGATAGAGAAACTTGTTTTTTTTTATATAGAGGAAACTTGTTTATTTTACCATATGATTTAATGTGATTACTTTTTATGTTTATATTTATGTTTATTTTTTATGTTTATGTTTATGTTTAATTATTAATTCCCCCTGCTTGAAGTACTCCGTCAAACCAATGTCAACTAATTGTATGTTGCCTCCAGCGAACAGTACATTCTGTTGATATATATATAATGGTTTCAAATAATCATATGTTGGAAGATCCTTAATAGAGGGTACAGGATAATCCTGATTACTGAACAACTCAGATGACGATGAAATGACATCATAGAATCATGGAAGCGCATAAAATTGGGATTAACCAAAAAATTAGGAAAATGTGGCATATAAGCATTCGGATTGTCAAAAAAGTATCATGTTTCTTATTCTTGTTTGCACTTCATCTCCCATTTTTAAATAAGTGCTTTGGCCTAGTTCACTCTCTCTTGATTCTTATGCACACAATTCAGGAGGATATAGAGGCAAGTTATTCCGTGTAGACTTATTTTTATGAGTATTCCAGTAGTTCTTTATCTCGTTATCAATACGAGCAGACATCTAGAAGTAAAAGAAATCAATTTCAACGGATTAAAATAATGAACATGAAGTTGCATTGAAATTGAAAACTAATTGTTGGGTCATCAATATGATGGAGATAGGCAACAATGACTACCAATGCCTAAGATAATTTAACTAAACATGTTGGCTATTTTATGACCAAGAAGAAAATATTAATTTAGCTATCATATGTAGCCATGCGTGCCCATTTACTTCCCACCTCATGATAGAGTTTAGCAACTAACTGCTCTTCTTCATATGTAAAAGCTCATTTCTTTAAATTTGGGTTGAAGTAATTTTTCCACCGAAAACGCTATCTTTTACCGGATCGGGATATACTTGAAAGCTTATAACATTATTCCAGCTCCTATCCCCATTCTTCTCAGCATATGTAACATCCTAAAAATTGTAATCAGGGATTAGTAGTGATTAAGGTTTAATTTTGGAATTATTTATGAGTATAGAGGAGGTTCAAAGGGAAATTCCTGCAAAGTGAAAGCATTTTGAAGAATAAACATAGTATTGAGGAGTTCTAGGGGCTCATTGTTCTAAGAAAATGTAAGCAAAGTTGTACACAACATCATATAAGTAAGTGTGTCTCTTACAATAAGCTTTCACTTCACATGAAAACTTTTATAGCTAATATAGAAAGTGTACAAATACCTAATAATTTTAATGAGGACATTGCAGATCCAAAATGGAAACGTGCCATTGCAAAAGAACAAAGAACATTATATAAAAATGAAACTTGTGAAATTATAGACATCCTTAAAGTTAAAAGAAGAATAAGAAAATGGTAGTAAACGACTAAATTTGAGAGATAACATTAGAGACAAGTTAGAGAGAAAAAGACATGTGCAAATAGAAAGGTCGAATCAGAGCTTTATATGAATCTTATGGCGTTATCTGGGAGGCTTTTGTAGTGTTCTTCTTGATTATTTTCATGCAACTGTTTTGTTTGTATCTTTAATCATGAATGAGTTTCAATTATGCATAGCTAAACACTAGTATAGGATTTCTTTGAACACACACACAAATATGAATTTCTTTTGTTAATGTCCATTCTGTTTACTATTTTAAGCAATTCTGTTTGGTTTTTACCTTACTTATATTTTTCAAAAAAGTGTTTGATCAACATTTTATTTGTTCAATGATTCATTGCTTGAGAGAGGAAGTTTTGTTGTAGAACTATTACGTATAAATATATAAAAGAGATAAATTGTGTTGACAGAGAAGAAATCCATTCATCACCCTAACATGGTCATAGTGCAATTGAGGCTTAAACTTGTTCTTACTGATTCAATAGTATGAGATTGCGAGAATTAGTGAATTCATAATTAATATGAGAGTGTGAGGGTTTCAAAACATTGACATTTGCATTCAACTTGAGAGATGACCATGTTTGAATTTCAGACCAAGATTGATTCCAATAGCTAGTTATTAGAGAGGATAATTAGATAGAAATTATGACATATAGAAGAGATAAGAAATTTGAGGTTTTATTCTCTATCTTAAAAACAGTTCTTCAAAGTGTGTTTTGTTTATTTGGTAACATATTCATATATATAATTTGTATTAACACAAGTAAAATATAATTAAAATTAATTAACTTGTAGTAGATTATGATTTGTATAAATTAAATAATCAAATTGATAAAAATTAGTATAATTATTTATAAGTAATAAATATGTAAAAAATATACTCTATTTTCTAAAACTGCCATCCCTTAAATTTAAGGGTGAAATTAAGAAAATGAAATTATTAGTGAGAAAAATATAAATATGAATGCTATGAAAAGGAGAAAAGTCAACTTAAATTTAATAATTTAATATGGGACATAGGAAGTAGTAAAATAAATTCATGTCATTCTAAATTATTTTCTTCATGGATTATATATCTTCTATAATTGGTAATTTAGTGTAATAATCAAAATGAGTAAAGTTAGTTAATTGTAAAAATGCATGTTGATTTTTCTCTAAGTATAATTTTTGATCTCTTGTATTTAATATAGTTCCATTTATGTATAACTTGCTTGATAAGAACAGTTAATGAGAAAAGTTTAATAAGGAAAATCCCATTAAAATGACAAATGAATATCAAAAGGATAAAAAAGGGTCACAAATTTGCAAAAGGACAAAAGAAGGATTGTTTCTTATTTGGGATAAACGCACTAGTTATTCGCGCTTCACAAGTATTTACTTGCATTACTAAAGTAGTTACTCTATTTTTAGGGAAACAAGTCTCCTTCTAAGTAATGAAAAAACAGAAGAAGCTAATAATGCAACGAGAGTGTTTATTCGCATTTTCGGAATAGTCATTTGTGTTACTGAATTAGTTAATGTAGTTTAAGAGAAACAAGTATCATTCTAAGTAGTTACAAAACAGACTTAGCAAAACACACTATAAGAATAGTTATTTGAGCTCCACGAGTGGTTATATACATTGCTGAAGTAGTTAATACTGTTTCAAAGAAACAACACTACTCCTTCTAAGTAATGAAAAACAGAAGTATTTAATCATGCCACAAGAGTGTTTATCCGCGCTTCCTACATAGTTTTAAATTTGAGACGTCCTTTATAAAAAAATCCAAACAAACACCTCCATTGGCATTAATATTTGAGACCCGAGAAGTAATAAGACAAGTTCGGAAATTATATATAGCTGACAAAGATTCAATGACCCTTATAATATCCAGTTGAAAAAAGACGCTTTCAAACTCAACAAATCTCAAAGTATGAATAATTCGGGGTTTCTCAATAAAATTAATCCAAAAATGGATTACGATAAATGCATTCTTGTGAATACATGAAGCATTGTTTATTTGAAAAAAATCATGTAGAAGAATTGACTTATTGACTTCATCCATACCTAATGAGAGCCAAACATACTAATTCATGTGTCATGTGAAAATAATTTTTTCCTGAAAAAAGCATTAATAAACATTAAATTTTGGCATCTTATGTAATAGGGTAAACTGGTGAAGGCCGAAAAATGATACTCCCTCCAGTCCTATTTATAAGTCACCAATCACCCAAATTATACATACCTAGGAATGGAGGTTAATGGAAGTTGTATCATTAAATTGGTCTTATTTTTTTGTCTTTTCCATTTTTGCCCCTCCCATTTTTATCACTATGGCCCTCTACCTTTTTCATCTTGATGAGTATACAATTATGCATGTATCTTTTCATCTTCTCTCTCTTCTCATCTTCCAATGCACATTTTCCAATGATAAGGGTATATCGGGAAAATTTTAATAAATGAGTTAGTTAATGTTAGCTGGTGACTTTTATTAAGGACCAAAATTTAGAGGCGGTTGGTGACTTATAATAAGGACTGGAGGGAGTACATAACTATTGGCCAATGAATAAAAATAGTGCATAACTATTTCAAGGTACACAAATGAATCTCAAAAATAATATTTTCACTAATATGACAATAAGATTAGAAGTGGACAGTCTAAAATGCCCTTATAAGTAAATAAACTTATTGTTATTTTCACTAATTTATTATTATTTAATTTTCTTTCTAAAATGCCCAAAATATTTTTGGGCCTTGGCCCTAAGTAATAATTGTTAGTGGACTGCGCTAATATTGATTGTATTTCTGATAAGTAAATTCCATATATCAAAATTTTTAGGGTTAAACCAACTTTTGGTCCTTATAGTTTGGTGTGATTTTGGTTTTAGTCCCTGAAGTTTAAAAGTGGAGTTTTTGGTCCTTATGGTTTGTATCAATTTTGGTTTTAGTCCTTATACTTTGAAAGATGAGGCTTTGGTCCTTCAAGTTTCATTTTTTCAAACAAATGGTCCCTGTAGTTTGATAAGGACTTGATGATGTTAAATAAGCTGACATGTGAGCCTTAATTTTGATGATGTGGTTGCTGACATGGAAAATAAATTATAAATATATAATTAAAAACAATTATTTTATTTTTAAATTTCTTCCTCCCCTCAAATCCATCATCGTCTTCCTCGCTTCTCATCATCTGCAACATCCACTTCTTGTGGCCAAGAAAAAAACATCCACCTCGCCTTCTCCTTGCCCTCTCCGTGACCAATCTTCCACTTCAGATTTCAAAATCATTAAAATATTATATTATACTTCCATTTTACAACAATCATATTACATTTGAATTAGAGTTTGAAAAACTTCAGAATCCATATTCATGGCAAAAGTTACATTAAGCAATTGCAGAACTTTAAGGAGCAGCATAGGTTTAAAAAAATAAACAAAAAATATTCTTTTTATTGGTTTGTGTGTTCAAGGATAAAGTTTGAAACTTTTGGGAACCCATATGGCAATAATGTGGGTTTTCACATAGGGGCGGAGGGTGATGTTGTATGCGAATGCGGTGGAGATCTTGCTCGGAGTTTTGAGGAAGACGGTGGAGATGACGGCGGAGTATTGTGTGGCGGCGTTGTACGGAGTGAGTGGTTTTGGCGAAGGAGACGAAGGCGGTGGAGATGTTCAGAGAGGTTGAGAAGAGAGGGACGGAGAGGGCATAGGAGAAGTGGAGGTGGATGTTGCACATGATATGTGAGGAAGAAGACAGTGATGGATTTAGAGGGAGGAAGAGATTTTAAAAAAAAAAAGTTAATTGTTTTAGTTATATATTTATGATTTATTTCCATATCAGCATCCACATCATCAAAATTAAGGCTAACATGTCAGCTTATTTAATATCATCAAGTCCTTATCAAACTACATGGACCATTTGTTTGAAAAAATGAAACTTGAAGGACCAAAACCCCATCTTTCAAAGTATAAGGACTAAAACCAAAATTGATACAAAGACCAAAACCTCCACTTTTAAACTTCAGGGACTAAAACCCAAATCACACCAAACTATAGGGACCAAAAGTTGGTTTAACCCAAATTTTTAATTCCACTTTTAATAGAAACACTTGTACACACACATAAGTAAATTCCATATAATGGAGCCGGACGATACCCAATACTCATCGAGGATAGGAGGAGTAGATGAAGTGGGCTTAGTAGGGTTTTATTTTTCGTGTTTCCTTTTTCTTGGACTCAGGCCTTGAAATCACGGAAAAAGTAAATGGGCTATAACACAAGAATGACCCTACTATATTTACTTAATTTTGTCATCGTTTACACTATTTTTTCCCTTTGATAAGTTCAGGGTTTGTTAGGGCCAGTGTATGTATACATGCTTAAAGAGCATATTCATACAAACACTCCATATTCAGTCAACCTAAAGCTAATGGAGGATGATGGAGGATCATAGTATTGCTTTCCAACGTAAACTGCCTATCAGTTAGTCGCAGGGCCAAACACTTTATGCAATATGATCCTTAGAATAAATATGGCAGGAACGGAAAGAAGCAAGACATATTCAACACAAAGACCTCATCCCATGTCTGTAGAAGCGTGGCATGGGTTTGGGAAAAAGCCAAGATTCATTTCACATGGCAACAGACACTACTACAAAAAAGAATTTTTAAACCACATAAAAAAGACTTTTTAAAGCACATAACAAAGTGGTTTAGAAAAAGGAGGTGTAAAAAATATGTTTTTTTAAACCACATAAAAAAGTGGTTTAAAAGAAGACTTTTCAAACCACTTTTTTAAAAAATGTGGTTTAAAAGAGTACATTTTTTTAAATAAAGCAAGCAAGGATGTGAAAGGGAATAGACTCCCGGGAAGGTAGCGTGACCTTCAATTCCAGTTCGTGATTCATTATTGATGAGCTGAAATTTTTTTACATTCAGTTCAAATGGGAAAAAAAATAACATTTACATTATATGCAAATATCAATAAGCAGAGTTGAACACAGATACAGAACAAATCTCACATGAATTCTCAAAAGAAACTTACCAGCACAATCACGCACCAACATGTTATACCCTAGCATAAATACATGATAAAGGCTATTAAAAATCAATAATTATTTTGCATTGAGGATGAAAAAAAGGAACAAACTATTCTTTATTGTCAGAATTACAGCGCTGACGAGGAGGAAGAAGGGCGGTAACAAATGATGGTTCGAGCATAAAATGTGACATAGTAAATCCTCAATTCAACTTCCAACCTTGTACTTGACTTCAACAGAAGCGTTATCTGATTGCTCCGAGCAGATTGGCACCATCAAGCTTTGCACCTTCCAATTGCTGGCAAAAATTATCATAAAAAATAAACTTATATGTTAGGTCATGATGCTTCGAAGTTTGAACTGCAGAATCATTATTTGTCTTTTGTACTACCTTTTCATCCTTCTACTACCATATCTACACCAGTATTTTAAATGGTACCTATGAAAAAGGAGAGACCCGCAACCAGAAGAACAACTATTTGAACAACAAAACTTCAAACACAACATAGAAAGTTAACCTCAGAATATTTACTTTTAGACTCCTTTCTCATTTTTGCAGATGTGATCTAAACATCTAATTACCTTTTTCTTTGATAATCCAAATTCAATGTATTTGAATTTTGAAGTACAAAATTACAAAGCAATCTTTCATGCTAAAATATAGTATAAAAGTCATTTGAAAATTATTCATAATATCGACAGACAATAGCAACATATAACTAATTAGATGTGCAAGGATGATTTACTATTTGAGAAAGATTTTGAATGCCAAGTCGCAGACATATCTTTGGCCATCAGAACTTTCGAAGTTGCAATTTAAGTACCATAACAGTTGCAACTTAACTATATGCTAAATGAAAGCTGGCTATTCCAAGCCAATAAAAAAACTAGACTAAAAACGAAGGGAAATTTTTTTTTCAAGCAAATTGAAAAGTCATCAACTAATCTACTTACTGTGACTCGAAGGTCAACATGACGTAGATAAGCTCGTTGAAGCTTTGCACCCCTCAAATTTGCTTTGTTCAACTTTGCACCCTAAAATACAAGAAAGCAGTTCTAGATATAAGCAACCTAACTCAAAAGCCATGGCAGCAGCTGGAAAATAAAATCTTGCGAAACCATGACATCTGACCAATTATACCTGAACCAACTAAAAAGAAGTATGATTGCATGCTTCATATTGTACAACAAAGAACATCAATTCTCAAATTTTCAAGCATGAAGAGAAGCCATAGCAGTTTTTAGCAATGTAAAGTGACATTCTATCAGAAGGGAGAAAAGAGAAAAATTTTCAGGTGTTATCATTGGAGATCCAAAATTTTTTACCTTTAAATTCGCTCCTTCCAGGACAGCTCCCTCTACATTGGCGTTAGTAAGATCTGCATTCTGAGACGACAATCATAGTACTGATTAATGGATCAACAAAGACCACTTTTTTAAAAACAAAATAAAGGGCACTGGTTTTCTTAAGCTGCAAATCAACTAACAGGGATAGGTATGGTTCCGTCATGTCTCACTACAAAAAAAGAGGTCTTTATCGGCGTTTTAAAACCCTACGTTTCGGCGTTTTTTACCGGCGAAACAGCTCTACGGCGTTTTGCACATTCGCCGATGATTTAATGTGGAAAAGTTATTTTTCGGCGTTTCCTGACACGCCGTAGAGAGCCTAAAAACGCCGCAAAGCAAGTTCCATATATTAATATAATATTCACGCACACCGGCGTTTGTGAGACGCGCCGGTGTGCAAAAATAATATAATATTCACGCTTACCGGCGTTTGCACCACACGGTAGCCAACGCCGGTATGTTATTCGTAAAGGCAAAAGCATACCGGCGTTGAGCATAAACGCCGGAATGCGATAATAAAATATAATAACACACACCGGCGTTTACGCCCAACGCCGGTGTGTTTTATTATATTTTATTATCTTACCGGCGTGTGGTAAAACGCCGGAAAGCAAATTTAATTGATTAAAAAAAAGCGCCCCAATTTGAAATCAAATTGGGACGGAAATTTAATATTATGGATAGATAATAAATAAAAAATATTGTTATGCAGAGAAAAAAATAATATGATTAAAACAAATTTAATATTATCACACATTAACAGAAAATCACAAGAATGATAATTTAGAGCTTCTAAATGATTGATAAATAAAGTAAACAGAGAGAATAACCATAGATCAAAATTGTATTATATTGAATATGAAATAAACTGTATTACAATGAATAATTAAATCACTGGACTAAAGCAAAAAAAAAATATATAAACAAAGAAAAAAAGAATAACAAGAAACCAAGGAAGACGATGAAGAAGAAAGAATTAGTGAGAAGGCAGAACGAGTGGGAAGACAAAGTGGGGGGGAGTACCGCTATTTATAGGAGTATGGGAACATACCGGCGTTTGGGAGCCACTCGCCGGTAAGTATAATAAAATAATGCATACCGGCGCTACCGACGAAACGCCGGTATGTGATTTTATTATTTTTACGCATATCGGCGTTTTGTCGAAACGCCGATATGCATAAAAAACAATAATTGTACATATCGGCGTTTCTAGAAACGCCGATATGTATATTAACTTATATAATATTGCACACCGGCGTTTCATGGACACGCCGATATGCAATATTTTATTATTACTTTAATTAGAGGCGATTCCCAAAACGCCGGTAAGCCTAAACATCTAACAAAAAACTTTCTGGGCAGTGTTGGCTTTGGTAAACGCGTAAAGGTTAGGGGCAGTGGCTATAAATATGCATATATGTAGAATATGTGAGACATGGTAATCTTTCTCAAATCTCTCCCTTCTTATTTCATATTTTCTGTCGTTTTGTTGTGAAACACCTATATCAATAATATAATGGTGGATAAATCGTGGATCTCTTTACCTAGATCTAAGCGTCTTACAACTTGCTTAAGCTATTGTTGTTACTACTTATTCATGAATTACAGGGGAGGTGAGAACAAATAAACAACATAGTGATCAAATCCAATAAGAAGTAAGCCACGTGGACCAAACATATGCTCTGAATAAATAAAGAAAACCCTCCTCTTTACTGCCACTGAAACACATCTTAACACACTGTAAAAGGTAAATATAAACAATCATGTATTCTTATTAACCAACCCCAAGGTGACTAAGCACTAATACTAATCTCTTTATGATGCATAAAACCTTTCCATGACTATGGAGAACACCTCATCCTCCTTTACTGACACACTGCAACACCTATTGAATCGAGACAAGAATCCATCTATGCTGTTGTTACCGTCTCACAGCTGCAGGTTAATTATACAAGTGAAGGATTCATGTTTGGTGGCAAACCTGTAGATGTGCAGAACGCGGGTCAGCTTCACAGAAGCTACAGTCTATTAGACAAGCATCTGCAGAATTGCACAGTATCACAAAAATGAACACCAGGAATAGTGTTTATTAAACTGAAACTATCAAGGCAATGTATAGGAACACAAATGAACATTGAATTTTCACATGATGTCTTAGACTGCCTGAATGATTTGGTCAGAGTCTAGATATTAACTCTAGCTACCGAGAGAATATTACAATCACCACTGAATTATCCATTTTACTGCATGATTTAAAAAACCAATAGAATAGGCACAATATTGAAAATTTACCGAGCCTAACAAATGTTAATTCCTGCTGTTTAGGGGGGTTTCTTACTGGCAAGCCATAATCTATTAGTCATTCAAGCAAAAGATACAACAAAGGAAATTCATTCTGCAAGAGACAAAGATAAATGTAAGAACCTGTTATACAGGCCAGTCAAAATACGATGAGGCCACTGCAATTTCGTTCCTGTAAATATAAATGACCAAACCCAATAGCATTGGTACTCCCTCATATCCTAAGCATATGCCCTATTTCGGGACATGAACTTACTCCTAAACACAAGAACTTTTTCTAATTCTTCTCAACTATTTCCAAAATTGTCCCTATTAATGCTCCTTAATAAATAAACAAGCAATACAGGAAATATGGAAATAAAGGTAAATAGTTATAGTGCTTTAATAACATCATCATACTAACTAACTTAACTAACATCTTAATCTTATCAGATTAAGTTAACATGTCTTATACTTAGAATCACAATTTCACATCATCAAGTAATAACAAATATTAAATCGGAGGCCATTTATATAAAGAATTAACAAGAAAAGAAAAAACATACTTTATAGAAGCAGGTTTATTATGATAGGAAGAAGACGATGAAGATCCAGGATCCATGGAAGACATTTCAAGAATGGCACGATCATTATCCAAAACTGGACGATACTTACGACCTCTCTGCAAATGAATCTCGTCTTCTCCACTGCCTTCGAGATCGCCATTATCCATTTGCGCTCACAGAGATCTAATTCAGAGAACAAAAAACAAAAAGAAAGAAAGAAAGAAAGAATTCGCTCATTTTCAATGCAAATCTGAATCAGAAATGAAATCATAGAAGAGGAGAAGATCTAAAGATTTGCTTTGCTTACCGAAGATTAGAGAGAAAAATAGAGTTTGAATTGAAAATGGAAAAGACGAAGAAACGCGGAGAAAGAAGAACGAACGCTTCTGCTTATATTTACAAAATTCATCGAGAGAATGGGTTCTCATATTTACAAAATTGTCACTCCTTATACTTTTTAAACCACATTTATAAATAATAAGTGGTTTATAATCAGATTTTTTAAACCACATATATTAAAAAAGTGGTTTAAATAAGTTTTTTAAACCACATGTTATATAAGTGGTTTAAATATGGTGGTTTAAATTACTATTTTTGTAGTAGTGAGGGTACAGGACTACAGGTGATATAAGGGTTCATTCTGGCTTATAGACTATTATGAAAGTATCAATTTGACTAATTAACAATAAAATGTCTCAATCTGGGCAATGAACAAAAATAAAATACCCCATTTTGACTATTGGATTACTGGAAAGTATTAAATTCAATTCAATGGGAGAGGCTGCGAAGACACCTCTGTGAAGATACAACCAGTACCTCTTTCAGAGACCCTGTTGAAGAAGTGAATCATGTGTTTCACAAATGCCCAATAGCACAACAATACTGGTTTTTATTGGGTTTGATCAAGCAAAGTTTGGTAGCTTATTGAGCTCTTTTGTTGACAGGGTGTTTCATAATCTTAACCTAGCGAACAACGGTATGTTCTAGAGGCTCAAATTTGGAATTCTTTGTTAGAAGCTATGGGACAATAGAAATACTCTTACAAGGTTATTCCCCCCCCCCAACCAAAATGCAACAATATTTCTCATTTAGTGAATGTCCTGACTGGACATACCATTAGGACTCAAACCATAATAGATAGTCTCCCGCAATTCTCACTGACTAAGTCTGTATATGTACTAATATTTTGAATTAATACAATTTCCCTTTTATGGAAACAGAGCATATTCACCGATTGGATCAACCTTTTTATCAAAATATGTTCAAGATAACATTTAAAATCAAATTCATGATAATTATACACAGACAAAACTTAGGTCCATTTAACCATTAGTTCCATTCATTCATTCAATCTTGTAGTGTTTGGATAATAAAAATCAATCTTGTAATGTGTGATTTTTATAATTATATCCAAGTGTGATTTTTATAATTATATCCAACAAATTTTTTAAGTTTTATCAATCTGAATTGTACTATTAATGAAAGTGCATATGTTAATTAAAGGATTGGATACATTGAATCTAAGTTTTGTCCATTATAAATGCATAAAATTATAAGGAAAAAAACTACTAAGCCAGACTATATGTAATAAACCAGACTTTAGTCTTATATATACAATTCCAAGTATCCAAAAATATGAAATGTCATATTCACGAGATTGAAGGGGTATTTGTGATATTTGAGAGGACATGATTTGATTAATAAGTGGTAACAACTCTTTGAGACCTATTTAAAATTAATTATCTTATTTGGTATTTAGGTGCAATTTTCCCTTTGAGTAATTGTTGTTCCCCTTTCAATCTTTCTCGTGAACCACTCTACCATCCAAATGTTATCGTCACACACACACACACCAGATCTTCCCAAATTAAAGGCAAGTAAAGATAGACATGTAGCTGACGGGAAAGTACACATTCTTATCACCAAACTTTGCCACCCAATCAAGTGCCCCCATTCGCACACTATTAGCCTATTAAAGCTATCAACATGTATCAAGTCTAGTGGAATGGACCTTAACCAGTCAAATATGATATCTAGAGTTCAGGTTCATGTGAATATATAAAATACTTTGTAAACGTTTACTATAGATTGGAGTTGACAATGTTCAAATCTAATAAATGCAATTAGGCCTTATAATGAATAACAAAGTTCAATTTTTTTTTTATTTTTTTAATAAGAAGAGCATACACTAATAACTTAAAGTTTTTTTTATCATAAATAACTTAAAGTTTCATACAAGAAGAATTGGCAACTATACATCCAATGTACAAGGAACGTTGCCAATAACACTCAAAGCCTATTCCTTCCTCATTTTCACCATTCTTACCTTCTCATTAACTATCCCTTCATATCTAAGCGTAGGGCACAATAACATAAACTAGTAAGTAACTTATCTTATTTAATTAAACGCGTATATTTACAGATCAAAAGAATTAAATAAACAAACACACATGTATGTAATAAATCACTACACATGGACCAATAATAATATACTGTAGAGTCGTATTTATAAGGCTATTTATTCGTGCATCAAAATAAGTCTGGTGCTTCTTATAGTAATCAAGTGTGTGTGTGTGTGTCTAATGTTTGAGTAATGAGGGTCATAACTATATATCACAACTCTTATTTCCGGAATTGACATTTGAAACATAACGAAATAAGAGTACTGTACTACCAAATATTTGAACAACTAATGTTTTACCTACTTAATTTAATTAAGCAGACAGTGAAATTTTTACCCCAAAAAATAAACTTTTATGAAAAATTGCAACTACAAAATAATTCAAGGAATCAATTCTTATATGAAAATAACTAAGGCATACCCTAGTGTGGATCCACAATAATCATATTCAATTATCATTCTTTGAAATCTGCATATAGCAGCCACAAAGCCTTAGCAATTTTTCATAAAATTACTCTGATTTGAAGTAAAAAAAAATGGAATCCCCTTATTTTTCATTCTTTATTTTTCCTATATTAACAATTAATTAAATATAAGTATTTAAGAAGGAATAAAACAACACCATATGATAGCAGTAATTATAGAAGCATACCAAACTAATGTGAATGTATAAAAATACATACATGTGTGTGTTTATATATACATACATATATATATACATACATACATATATATATATATATATATATATATATATATACATACATATATATATACATACATACATATATATATATATATATATATATATATATATATATATACAGAGAGGGAGAATAAAAGTCATATGGATATGGTAATAAAAATTCAAGACTATGATTTCCTCACCCTTGTTTCACGTGATGATGATATAATTAAGCAAGGTGAAGAAATGGTAATATACAATTACAGAAATGTTTTTTTAGAAGAACAGTTTAAGTAGAATTTTTCTTACTTTGTTTTCTTTGGCAGTGAGAATAACGAGTGAAATTTTGATATATTTTTTTCTTCAGATTTTAAGTTGTCCTTTCTCTGTAGTATGTACCCCTGTTTTAAGTAATTTAGACGGTACAAAATATCTGATTAGACTATAATTATTGCAGTATAATTATTTCTTTTTCTCCAAGTTAAGTCAATCTTTATATCTTTATGATTTTACTCGTTAAGAAATATTTGTTACTGCCTATTCACTATTACTCTAGTCTACTCTAAAAATTCAAACGTCCCATATATACATACTGCCTCCGATCCTAAATATAAGACCTAATTGACTTTTTTTGGAGAGGTTAAGGTTGCAAAATAGGCTATTAAATCATGACATATTTAATATATTTTTAGATGGGTTAAAGACCAAATAAGCCCTGGAAGTTTTTGCAAAGTCTCACTTCCCCCCTGGAAGTTTTTTGAGCCTCAATTAGACCCTGGAAGTTTGATGTTGGAGCAATTTCACCCTTGCTGTTAAATAAATTAATTTTGGCTGTTTTGTTGACCCTTTTTATAGTGACACGGCTGAAATATTATGCCACATCATCACAACATGGAGTCCACGTGGAAAACATTTTTTCCTTTTATTGTTTGCTTGATGATGTACCACATTCTCTAGTAAAATCATTCCAACTTGAAGACTCTTACAATACTTTCATTTATGCAGGCAAGAAAAGTTACTGCTTCCGTTCATCCTTCTCATTACACTAGCAACGAAAGTCTGTTTTTGTTCAAATTCTTTAATTAATTTCAAAGAACTTCATCGCATAGCAGATTAGAATCTGGGAAAAAAATTGAGGTATGAAGTAGAATTTGAAGTGTCATATGCCCTCATTCAAAATGCCAAGAAAAACTAAAGCAAGGGATGTTTCTGCATTCAAATCCAAGGGATTTTTCTGCATTCATCTAAACAATGCCAAAGCAAAACTAAAGCAAAAGAAGGAGATGAGACTTTGAATGTCAAACAACTTAATTACAATAAATTACAGATCTTGTTGAAATTCAAATCTAATGGCAACTTATTTCAATTTAATTTATTTCAAAAGAAGGAGAAGGAGATGAAATAATTTCATTAACAGTCATACAAGTTAATTACAGATGTGGTTGTTTTTGTTCTAATTAATCATAGATCTGGTTTAATAGAAGGATGTAGGAGCGGTGGAAGTGATGGAGGCCAAACTCAGACCCTTCCTTATACTCACACAGAGGCCAAACTCAGACCCTTCAATCCTATTACAAATCCCTCCGCTTAGTAGATACTCGTTTTCCCATTTCATCAGACCCATATCCCATTAATCCCCTATTATCTTCTGCTAATAGCGATGGTGGTGCGGGAGTTGTTAGAATCTTAAGTTTTGATGGTGACTAAGGTGTGATATGGTCTAGTACTTAAGAGAACATAATCAACACTTAGGAAGGATTAGATGACATGGTTAGAATCCTAAGTTAAGTCACAACCGGATGCGGAATCACTTCCGGATAGACTAGGACTCGCGCACGCGGATGAATGATTTATCCCCCAGCGGCAGCGAGTAACTCACTAGGGAATTAACTTAGTCCATGAGCATTAGCTATACAAAACCTAAGACTAAGCTATGATTCAACCGGAAGTGAAGTTGCTTCATGTTAAACTTAGACTGACGCAGACTGATAAGATAGATATCACCCCAAGCGTCAGTAAGTTCACTTCGTCAAGTAAAAATGCTTCCTGATAGATTTTGACTGGCGCAGACTGATAGAATAGATATAACCCTAAGCGTCAGTGAGTTCACCACGTCAAGTGAAAGTGCTTCCGATAGCTTAGTGACTAGCGCTGACTGTTGGATTGAGGGACACTGAGCGAGAGTGAGTAATAGTGAACAAAATCCTTCATCCAGTAGTTTTACTTCCGGATGTAAGAGTGCTTCCGGATACATCATAGACTAAGAGGACTAACGTTCAAAGTAAATAATACACTAAGTCAGAACATAGTCTAAGTAAGACTACTCCCCATAGCAAACAAGCTTCCCACAGCATGTATAGTTCTTACTATATTTGATTATATATATTGCTATGTTGGACTAACCAGTATGTGCAGAACTTAGTCACACTTCCGGATGCAAATGAGCTTCCGGATGGAAAGACTCTTGGCATTGGGATTCAGAGATTAACACTTGATTGCCACTTCCGGATGAACGATGATCATCCGTCAGCAAGAGTACAAGAATAAACGCCACATACACAGAAGTCAGATTGCTTTCATCAGGGCAGAGGTGTCAGGACTACCTTTCAGAGATAAAGCAAGTCAACCCTGCTAAGCTTTAATGGAGCATTTAAGAAGATGTACTTCCCAACGGTAACAAGAGGTTAACAGATATTCAAACAACATTGTTACCTACCAAGCATGAGGAGTATGAGAGATAAGGAGAACATAATCTGAAGATTCATTCAAGCTGTCAAAGCTCATACTACCCACAAGAGTCAGAGTCCATAAGAAAGCTTCTAATAGCAAGAGAGCATCCAATAGCAAAGCACTCTTATCATTCATGGACAAGTGCTTGGAAGACGAAGTTCCTCTATGTGATAGCAAGCAGAATGATAGAGTCCACGAACTTCACTTCAGACAGCAAGAGAGCTTCCGATAGTAAGTCTCTTAGCATCCTGGACTTATGCTTGAGGAACGAGGTCCTCATCTGACAACAAGCAAGAGTCAGACCGTACAGTGTATAGATGTCAGAACGACTTTTGCCAGAACAGTGTTGTCAGAACAATGTTGACAGAACAGCTGGTCAGAGCACCTTTTCAGATAAAGCAAAGTCAACCCTGCTGTGCATTAATGAGGACAACGTAAACAAGGCCCCAACGGCTATATTCAAACGGCCTTATTGCCTCTCCAACGGTTGGATAATCAGAGGCTGGTATAAAAGAGATGTTCTTCATTTCTGAAGAATTAGAGCTTGAAAAAGAAGAGCTAGAGAAGAGAGAGCTTCAGAAGTTTTGATAAGCAAGAGAAATAGAATGAAGAAGCTCAAGCCTACTATCTGAAATATCTTTCTACTCTCTGATCTTAAGTTGTAATATTCTTAGAGAGAATTTGTTAAGGGCAATTATTGTACCTAAGTGAGTAACATAATCTGTTCATTGAGTGAACCCACTTAGTTGAGCTTAAGTGTTTATCAAAATCAGTTCATAGAGTGAACATATCATTAAATCCTCTAATTGAAAGAGGCTGTTCTAAAGCTTGTGCTGAAGAACAGAATTGTTATCTTACAAGTGTAAGGGGGAGCATTTAGAGGTTGTCTAAATCTCCATAGGTTGCAAGTGAGCCCGCAAAACTTGCTGTTGTAAAGGTTGCAAGTGATCCCGTAAAACTTGCGGTTAGGTTTGCAGGTGAACCCGTTGTAAAACCTGTGGGTTGTTAGGTGAACCCGTGTTCGTAAAACCTAAAGTGTAAAGGCTTCTCTTGTGCCCGGTTTAAACAAGAATAGTGGATTGGAAATCTCAGGTGTAGCCTGGGGACTGGATGTAGGTCTGGGTGACCGAACCAGGATAAATTTATGTGTGCATAAATTTACATTTAAACATTCTATTTTGTATCACATAACATACTGACTTGTGCATACCATTACTTATTATCATCATCACCGAGCACAAGCAGTCTTTCAAAAAGGAGTTTAAGTATTTATTCCCTCACCCAATTCACCCCCCCTCTTGGGTGACAGCCACGCATTTCATTTGGTATCAGAGCAGGTCACTTGTTTAAAGGATCCAACGATCTCAAGTGTAAAGACCTTGGCTGATTTGGGTTAAAATGTTTTCCAAAGGTTTTGATCATATCATTCCACCTGTGTTAGAAAATATTGATTTTTGTTGGTGGAAAGCAAGAATGGAAAGTTTTATACAGTCCACTAGTTTGAAAATGTGGGATATTTTTAAAAATGATTTTGATTTCAAACCAAGAGGAAACTGGACTGAAAAGGAGAAAAATTTGTTTTCCTTAAACATTAGAGCAATGCAAATTTTATACAAAAGTTTAACTGAAAATGATTTCCAGAAAATCAAACATTGCTCTAGTGCTAGAGATATTTGGAATACTCTTGATGTGATATATGCTGCTAACCCATCTCTTGAAAGCACAGCTATCCAAAGCTCAACTCGTGCCCGTTGTGGATCATCTACTGATGAGCTTCTGGAAGCTGATATTGAGGAAGCAGGCTTCAGTAAAGAGAGTATCCATCTCTGCCTAGAAGATTCAGAAAGTGAGGTATCTGGATCTGAAATTGAATTCTCTGATTTGCAAGATGCATACAATGAGTTATATACTGAATATTGTAAACTTGCAAAAGAACTTCTAGGCTTAAAAGAAAAAGATAGGAAACTTGTAAAACTAATTTCCTCTTCTACATCCAAAGTTTCTGAGGTTTCTTTTAAAGAACTAGTGGTTCCGATAGCTAGCCCACTATCGGTAGGGAAAACTTCAACATGCCTTGAAAAATGTTTTGACTGTAAACACGTGGTGAAGGAAAAAGAAAAGCTTTCAAAAGAAACTGAGATTTCAAAGGAACAAAAAGCTTTTCTAAAGAAAACTAATCATGATAATGATAGAAAACCCCATTTTGATTATCATTCCATTATCTGTCATTATTGTGGTAGATTAGGACATATTTCTCACACATGCAGTCTTAGAAGAAATTCAAATGTGAGAAATAAGTTTGTATGGATTCCTAAAGGACAAGTAAGGTCCAGTGCTAACCATGTAGGACCCAAGTACAAATGGGTACCAAAACATCCTCCTAGTGCCTTACTTGTGCAGGAAAGATCAAGAGTTCCTCTCACCCCAAAGAAGAGAACTCGTGGTGATGCAACTGCTGAAACCCCCTGGTACAATCATAAGAAGCAATGCGCAACCACCAGGAACAATGGTTCTGTCTCAAGGATGAGCTATCACAGAGTTCCATTCAACTATCCTGAGAAGAACAAGAGGGAGTGGATTCCTCGATCAACATTGAAAAGACTCTTGAATCCTACCTCTCAGAAGAAAGCGCTTCGAACCAAGGATAAGTATAGAAGATCTCCTTGGGTAAGCAAGGGATCACTTAGCAACGAAGCATTTGATAGTAAAATCTCCTATGCTAATATTCGATGGACTTATTGAGATTTTACATTAAGCATCCTAAGATGTGAACATTATATTAATCATAGAAGAAAGCTTAAGGAAATAAATAATGTTCATAATCTACATGTTGTCCATGACTATCTTGATCAAAAACCTTGTATATCCTTGTGCATATAGTCATGAAAGATTCACCATGCCATACACATAGCAAGTAATCTAAGTGCATGTGAATTATATATAACCTACAAACTGACCTTCAGATCCAGACTTGGATACAAAAGGAAGGAACTATCTGGTATTTTGTAGGAAAGGCAATCCGGAGGCTCAGCAAGACTCAGGACTGTACCTCATCTAAACAATTAGTCAAGTCTTGATAAGCATTCGTCACGCATAGATTTGGGTGCTGCTCTGAAAATAGAATACTTGCATTGCCAACCAAAATCAAGCGAGCTACTTCTTGATGCGAATGGAGCTATGGTGATATCATTCTTACCTTCTTCTTTACTTGAATAATCATTTGGGTGGTAAATGCATGATGGGCTTAACAGATTTTATTTCTCTGAAACTGATATGATTTCCCTTATCTGTGATGACCTTATTTTCTGTAAAAAAAAAAAAACATACTGATTTTACAGATTCAAGAAGTCTGACACTTTGAAACTGAACTTTCTTCAAAACCTTCTGAATTTGTGCATGCTGAATCATTGTGTTCCAAGATTTCTGACATTGTTAAGAAGATTCAGAACTAGTTTCAGAATTTTGACACTAAAACTAAAAACCTTCTTCAGAGTTTTCATATGGTGTCTAAATCGTTTTACTCATATATGCTTAGCAAATTTTTTTAAGGGCGCCTCTCATAAAAGAAAATAGTTTATACATTCACCTTGATTTTTGAAAGATCCTTTTTGAAATGCAAACTTTCAAAACAGATTCCGATCCTCTTTAAACTTACATGACAACCATACCTCATGATAGCATTCAAAAGTTATTTCTGATTTTCCATTTCATATGGTATCTCTTGCATCAAGTTTTTCAATGCATAAGCAGCTATGGGTTCGAGAACAATACATTCCTCTTAATTACATCTTAAGTTCTCAATCTACTAATGATCTCGATTCAAGTTTGTGGTTTAAGAATGTTGACACAGATTATTGAAGCTTGAACAATGAGAATGACCAAGAGAGAATGGGAACGAAAATGCCTCTTATCAAGATGTGTGGAATGGCTATACTAAACCTGAGAAACTCTCGCCAATACACATGAGCATTTCTCTCCCTTACATATTCTGTTGTGAAATTTAATGGATAGTCTCTCTCTTGTCTGACATGCATTAGAAATCTTAGGAAATGCCTTGAATTAAACTCTGCTAGATCTGTAAAACATGGCATAGTATCACAAGCATGCTATAATCTGTATTAATTTCAAGCTTGTTGATATCCTAAGAACAATGAGATCACACTGACCATATCTAGAAGAACTTGAGCTAAAATTTGGAAATTATTCTCGTAATCACATGCTGAAATTTGGTTGTTTTTGTAAACCGGATTTAGTCTTAAAATCAAACTATTTTGTGAGGATGAAGATTTTTCAAAATTTCATTGTGTTAATAATTCACATGTCTTCATGATCTAACATGAACATCCTTGAGGCATATTTATTGAACTATACTTGCTTATGAAACTCTGAAAATATGCCACCTGTTTGATACTCGCTATACTATCACATTGATATTTATCTATGAGAGTATAAATAGAGTTCATGTCTTGATAGTGAAACTATGTGAACGTGTAGACAATTTCAAAATTAGTTCTCACATAATCATTGCTCATATTTTCTTAAAACCAATTAGCAAGCATGATTTCTTAAAATTATTAACTTGTGCTGATTAACACAGATTGACTTGATTGTCCTGAGTATGGTCTCCAATGTTAAATCTTAAGTTGTTTCACTGACCATCAGGAAGCGCTTGCTTCCTCAAGCACATGCAGGACCAATCATCAAGTCTGAGCAAGGCTGCTTTCGCAACAATCAGCGCCTTCGATAGCAGGCCAACTATTGAACCATGGGGAGAGTAGAGTGACTGCCCAGTCATGTCTGCTTGTGGTTGTAGCTCAGCTTGCCGAAGCGAATCATCAAAGCACTTGCGCTAGGGGTTTCCACTTGAGATAGCACACCTCTTGAAGATGTCTGGAAGCATGCTTATCTGCATATGATTCAGATTCATGAGTCTAATAGAGTATGAGGATTCCTCATCTGTGGTAACATCTACACCTTACCATCTCTTATATATGATGCATACATGGCATTGGTAAGGGTGTCAATTTAGGATGTTTTTCTCAATCTGCATTGACTTCAAAATCATTCACTGTCTTAGAAAATCATCCCAACTCACACATCTGTATCCTTTATATGACACGCTGGAAAGTAATTGATAACATACCTCTCTTATATGCTTCTTTTCTTGATCTTATGATGATTAATCTTAATATAGAAGAGAAGTAGATGGACATTACTTGATAATGATCCCTTGAAAATAGAGAGTTACATGCTGTCATCAATAATAAACTCTTAAGATGCTGTGATGCAATTTGTTTGGAAATTACTTTTGGCATTTTAAACTCACAAATTTCATTTGATTTGGTTTTATTTCATATGGTATCACAAATTTCACTTGGCATTCAATCATTTCATTTGATATCACAAGTTCAAACTCACATATTTCATTTGATTTCATTTTGTATCACGAATTTAAAATCACAAATTTTCATTTGATATCATAATCATCATTTTAAACGCACCAAAATTATCTTGATATCATGTTAATCATTTCGAGAGGGTCAAAATTACTTTTGATGTCTTTTATATTTGAAAAGAATTTTCACCTTAAAAAGAGAACTGTTTTTGTATGTTTTGATCTAGACTTAATCTTTGCAAAACATGTTCTGAGAGTAAACTCACTTAGAATACTGAATCAATATTTTCTTCTTTTTGTCTCACACTGTTTAGCTATCCTACATAATGTTTAGGGAGAATACAATCATTTAGGATCATGAATCATTATTGTTGTCCTTTGTTAATTCTCGTACGTTGTATTGAATAGTCTAGAACAAATCTTTATTAAGGATACATAGGGAGAAATATTAGGTAGAAAGCCCATTCCTAGGAGAACGATAGAAGTATCCCCATCCCTAAGGCTAGCTTGCACTTGTTGAATTTTGATGAAGCCAAAAGGGGGAGAAATGAGACATGAGATGTCTAGAGATGAGACATGAGATGTCTAGAGCTGAGAGATAAGATAAGATGTCTATATCTGGAGAGAGAACTGGGGAAAGAAATATAGCTCTGGGAGTGATCTAAGTTTAATTATGTTCTCTAGTCATCTATGGGTTTGTCATCATCAAAAAGGGGGAGAATGTTAGAATCTTAAGTTTTGATGGTGACTAAGGTGTGATATGGTCTAGTACTTAAGAGAACATAATCAACACTTAGGAATGATTAGATGACATGGTTAGAATCCTAAGTTAAGTCACAACCGGATGCGGAATCACTTCCGGATAGACTAGGACTCGCGCACGCGGATGAATGATTTATCCCCCAGCGGCAGCGAGTAACTCACTAGGGAATTAACTTAGTCCATGAGCATTAGCTATACAAAACCTAAGACTAAGCTATGATTCAACCGGAAGTGAAGTTGCTTCATGTTAAACTTAGACTGACGCAGACTGATAAGATAGATATCACCCCAAGCGTCAGTAAGTTCACTTCGTCAAGTAAAAATGCTTCCTGATAGATTTTGACTGGCGCAGACTGATAGAATAGATATAACCCTAAGCGTCAGTGAGTTCACCACGTCAAGTGAAAGTGCTTCCGATAGCTTAGTGACTAGCGCTGACTGTTGGATTGAGGGACACTGAGCGAGAGTGAGTAATAGTGAACAAAATCCTTCATCCAGTAGTTTTACTTCCGGATGTAAGAGTGCTTCCGGATACATCATAGACTAAGAGGACTAACGTTCAAAGTAAATAATACACTAAGTCAGAACATAGTCTAAGTAAGACTACTCCCCATAGCAAACAAGCTTCCCACAGCATGTATAGTTCTTACTATATTTGATTATATATATTGCTATGTTGGACTAACCAGTATGTGCAGAACTTAGTCACACTTCCGGATGCAAATGAGCTTCCGGATGGAAAGACTCTTGGCATTGGGATTCAGAGATTAACACTTGATTGCCACTTCCGGATGAACGATGATCATCCGTCAGCAAGAGTACAAGAATAAACGCCACATACACAGAAGTCAGATTGCTTTCATCAGGGCAGAGGTGTCAGGACTACCTTTCAGAGATAAAGCAAGTCAACCCTGCTAAGCTTTAATGGAGCATTTAAGAAGATGTACTTCCCAACGGTAACAAGAGGTTAACAGATATTCAAACAACATTGTTACCTACCAAGCATGAGGAGTATGAGAGATAAGGAGAACATAATCTGAAGATTCATTCAAGCTGTCAAAGCTCATACTACCCACAAGAGTCAGAGTCCATAAGAAAGCTTCTAATAGCAAGAGAGCATCCAATAGCAAAGCACTCTTATCATTCATGGACAAGTGCTTGGAAGACGAAGTTCCTCTATGTGATAGCAAGCAGAATGATAGAGTCCACGAACTTCACTTCAGACAGCAAGAGAGCTTCCGATAGTAAGTCTCTTAGCATCCTGGACTTATGCTTGAGGAACGAGGTCCTCATCTGACAACAAGCAAGAGTCAGACCGTACAGTGTATAGATGTCAGAACGACTTTTGCCAGAACAGTGTTGTCAGAACAATGTTGACAGAACAGCTGGTCAGAGCACCTTTTCAGATAAAGCAAAGTCAACCCTGCTGTGCATTAATGAGGACAACGTAAACAAGGCCCCAACGGCTATATTCAAACGGCCTTATTGCCTCTCCAACGGTTGGATAATCAGAGGCTGGTATAAAAGAGATGTTCTTCATTTCTGAAGAATTAGAGCTTGAAAAAGAAGAGCTAGAGAAGAGAGAGCTTCAGAAGTTTTGATAAGCAAGAGAAATAGAATGAAGAAGCTCAAGCCTACTATCTGAAATATCTTTCTACTCTCTGATCTTAAGTTGTAATATTCTTAGAGAGAATTTGTTAAGGGCAATTATTGTACCTAAGTGAGTAACATAATCTGTTCATTGAGTGAACCCACTTAGTTGAGCTTAAGTGTTTATCAAAATCAGTTCATAGAGTGAACATATCATTAAATCCTCTAATTGAAAGAGGCTGTTCTAAAGCTTGTGCTGAAGAACAGAATTGTTATCTTACAAGTGTAAGGGGGAGCATTTAGAGGTTGTCTAAATCTCCATAGGTTGCAAGTGAGCCCGCAAAACTTGCGGTTGTAAAGGTTGCAAGTGATCCCGTAAAACTTGCGGTTAGGTTTGCAGGTGAACCCGTTGTAAAACCTGTGGGTTGTTAGGTGAACCCGTGTTCGTAAAACCTAAAGTGTAAAGGCTTCTCTTGTGCCCGGTTTAAACAAGAATAGTGGATTGGAAATCTCAGGTGTAGCCTGGGGACTGGATGTAGGTCTGGGTGACCGAACCAGGATAAATTTATGTGTGCATAAATTTACATTTAAACATTCTATTTTGTATCACATAACATACTGACTTGTGCATACCATTACTTATTATCATCATCACCGAGCACAAGCAGTCTTTCAAAAAGGAGTTTAAGTTTTTATTCCCTCACCCAATTCACCCCCCCTCTTGGGTGACAGCCACGCATTTCAGGAGTGGTGGTAGTGACTAGTGATGCGACGGCGGGAGGCTATAATCAAAGAAGAGGTTAGGGGATTTTCTTTCCAGAAAGCAAGAGAAAAAAAGGAAGAGGAAAAGAAATGCTGAGCTGGAAAATTACGACTGAAACACGTCATCTCATTTTCGCTAATCTAACTGTCAACTTTATTTGACTGTTAAATTAGGGTGAAATTGCTCCAACATAAAACTTCCAGGGTCTAATTGAGTCTCAAAAAACTTTCAGGGGGGAAGTGATACTTTGCAAAAACTTCCAGGGCTTATTTGGTATTTAACCCTTTTTAGAATATACATTAGTTTATAGGTAAAATAACTAATATAAGGGAAAAAATTAGGTAAATCAATTTATAATTAACTTATTTTTCTTTTTTATAGGATTTTCTAAAAAAGTCAATTAGGTCTTATATTTAAGGCCGGAGGGAGTATAACTTATCCCTATATGTGTATGACTTATTCTGCATATACTCCTCTCACATGATTCTTATTACTTCTGCGCCTGCGCGCGCACACACATATTCATCTATTTTAACATGTGATTGACCTCGTCTCATTCTTTACATTCAAATATACATATCATTTACACACTTTAATTACAATAAGCATGTTATAGCCTAAGTAATTTTATCGGCCATAGGATCTTTTAATATCTTCTTGAATTATATATATATATATATATATATATATATATATATATATATATATATATATATATATATATATATATATATATATATATATATATATATATTTGTTACTAAAATTAATAAATATGACTTTTAACATGCATAACTATTCAATATATATTAGGTCTACTTATTTCTACCATTTAATTTTTAGGGTGTTACAGTTGCAATTCCACTTTTGCCCCTTTAAGTTGTTGAATTCATTTCAGTCCCTTGCTTAATTTCTTTACAATTATGTCCATGTCACAAAAACATAACAAATACCAAAGCCAAGGGCGAAATTGATTTCCATATTTAAAATATAAGAATTACATTAAATTCTCAATTTTGGTCAATTAAGTCGAGTACTTCCAACCAGAATGCACAAATTAGCAAGTTGAATTTATAAGTTATCAGCTGGTATGTGGTGGTTTTTTAATTTTCTAAATAAACCCCCACATACCGGCATTTATAGATTTATTTTTTATTTAAATATCCCCAACATACCGGTGTTTAACTAAACGCCGGTATCCTTCCTAAAGCTTAAAAATAAAAAAAAAGGGCAAAGGTGCAAAAATATGACTAAACTTTACCCTAAGTTGCATTTCTATGACTAAAGTTTCGGAAGGAGCAAAAATACCACTAAACTTGGGATCAAGGTGCAAAATATGATTTCCGTCAATTATGACGGTGTGGACCGTTAGTCTTCGACTTGTAGGATGCTGAGTGTGCAATAATGACCATGTGGCATGCTGAATAGACTCTTTATTGGTGTTATGTAGAATAAAATAATCATATTTTTTGCATTATTTTAAATACATTTACCCCTTATTCCACATAACACCAATAAAGAGTCTATTCAGCATGTCATATAGTCATTATTGCACACTTAACATCCTACAAGTCGAAGACTAACAGTCAACACCGTCATAGTTGACGGAAATCATAGTTTTGCACCTCGATCCCAAGTTTGATGGTATTTTTGTTCCTTGCAAAACTTTAGTCATAGAAATGCAAATTTGGGTAAAATTTAGTCATATTTTTGCACCTTTGCCCTAAAAAAAAAGAAAAAAAACCTTTATCACACCGGCAAGTGAACATGGGAAAAGTGGCACGGAGTGTTTATTGTACCCACATTCACACCTTTGGCTCAAAAACGCCACTACGTGGTTTTTTACCCGCATTATTTTGAAAATGCCGGAATGCTTCTGCGGCTAGGTAGAGAGTTTTTTTTAGTGTAAATCGAAGTGGTTAATCACATTACTAAAATGGTTAGTTGCTAAACTGAAGTGATTAATATAGTTTTACAAAAATGTGTCTCCTTCTATCTAATGTAAAAAAGTGAAGTGGTTATTGTTGTACAAAAGTGGTCAATCGCGTTATGAGAGTGGTTAATTACTATACTCAAGAGGTTAATGTAATTACACAAAACATGTCTCATTCTAAGTAATGAAAAAATTAAGGGGTATTTGCAGTTTAGTCCCTGGTAAGGGAAATTAATACTGGAAGGTCCCAATACATTCCAAAATAATTATAAAGTCCCAGGGGTCCTTTCCTGCAATTGTTTGCTTAACTTCAATGACCATTTTGCCCTCATTAAATATGGTTGTCATCTCACTGGTCCCTACAGGGGGACTATGCTTTCATCTTATGAGGGAAAACTGGTCATTGAAGATAAGCAAACAATTGCAGGAAAGGACTCCTGGGACTTTATAATTATTTTGGAATGTATTGGGACCTTCCAGTATTAATTTCTCTTACCAGGGACTAAACTGCAAATCCCCAAAAAAAATTAAGGGTTAAAATGGTGAGCTCTTTTTTGTTTTGAATGTGCACCCAGTGTTTCAATCCAATCCTTTTATTACACAAAGTTCAATAGGCCCAGCCCAGGCCCATATCTAGTGTGATGCTCCCAAATGAGAATACCCAAGCATAGTTTAAACCCAAAACATTGTTAACTAACCTAACTCTTCATGACATCAGACTTATTTTAGATAATTGCAATGAGTGCATTATAATAAAGCAATTAATTACATTTAGGTCCTAAAGAATGATTAAATTAAGTTGATGTTCCAAGAAACTTAGGTGATATATTAAATGGTTTGTCATTAAATTGTTAATAACAACCTCTTCAGTTATCAATGATAACTACATTTTCAAAAGTTGTATTAACAACTAGATCGAGACTTGTATTGACAACTCAAGGAGTTGGAATTAATAAATTAATGAAAGTCATTCAATGTCACCCAAGTCCCTTGAAATTTCAATGTAATTCGATGATTCTTTGATAACTGAATGTGATTAATTGCCCTTGCAAGGAAACTCATTATGGTTATTCCTTTTTTTAACTGAAAATCAAATAGACTAGTCTAATTAGACATTGGTCAAAACCCTAGCACAATAATCAAGAGCTGCAGCATTTTATAAAGCAATATTGATTCAATATTTGCAACCAGAAATTTATATATTTGTTTTTAAGAAAACGAGATGGAAATTACTCACGATTGTTTTAGGTACACAGCGACATGGCAGACATTGTAGTCAATATGTGGGAGAATGTGTGTCATACATCCACCTTTCTTCTGCTGTCTAATATTCTCGTCTAAGTGTCTCTATAACATTGACTAGATAGATGCTTCATTCATTTTGAATTTCTCTTGTTATAAGAGGCATATTTTCTAAAAGAGATGGATCTTTAACATACTCCTGTGGTTAGTTTTGGTATATAGGACAGAGAAATATATATTTTTTTATCTTATTTATAAGATGGATAGTTTTTTCTTATGTAAATGTATAATTATATATATTCCCTTACATTATTATTACTGTATTGAATTTATTTTCTTAAAGTGTAATGCATGTTGAAAAGAGACAAAGTTAAAAAGTCCTTGAATTTTAATATACACTCCGAATTGAATATAAAAATGTTATGATGAAGTACTATTAATTTTTTATCAATATCACTCTTATTGAATTTGATTTAATACTGAATAGTTTAATTTTTAGTATAGCATAATGACGTTGTTTAATTCATCTAGCTGATCCCATCTTATAACAGGATATGCTTTATTGGTGTTGGTTGTAGTACTCTTATTTAAAAGCTTTAACTATATGATGAAATAAAACGTTAACATATTACAAATGAAAATTAAATGGTTTCCATTTAATTAAGTGTAAAAGCGCATAAAACATTTCATTTTCAATCAAAAGCTTAATCAACTAACCACTTTTTCCCTTTAGCTTCGGTAATGAATTTGTCAGATTCACTTTATAGTAGGAGTTAGAAGGAAATAAGAAATCCTGGCCAATTAAAGAGGGAGTATAAAAAATATTAAAATTTTTGTGAGGATTTTTAGAAAATAAATATACTTTGTACACATGTATTTATACCTAATTCTAAAAAAACTTTTTTGTGTACATAGTTTCATTATTTGTATCTTATTTATAAGATTTAATGGAGTATTACAGCAATATAAATGAATGAAATAAATGCATGGGAATATTACATTATTCCATCCCACTCTTAAAACAATTCTAGACGAAATATTCATATTATAATATTCTTGAACTGAAAGACCTGAACTACCAGATACCAGATATGAACTTTAGTTAAAGTTCAACCGAACAAAACATGCCTATGATACATTGTCGAAGTCTCAATAAGTATAATTAAAATATAATTATTTCATTGTCGTACATTATGACTTTATATGCTTCCAAATCAATTGAATATATGCCCATTGGACCGATGTTTTCTCCAATTAATAACATACGACTATAAATGAATTTCACATTTATACATGCAGATGGTGGTTTGAATTTAGAGTATTAAGGTTTGCGTACATAAAAATATGCATGCAAAACAACGATATATATCCTTCTCTCTTAAGACTAATAATCTTCTTGTTTTTCAAACTCATCGTCACAAACATGAGAAGATCACATATGGATTTAACTGTTTTTGAGGTTACTTTGTGCTAGGAATTTGGTTAGATTATTCATATCTAAACAAAAACAATGAGTATGAAGAGAAAAACATATCCAAAACCTTCTAGATCTTATTTAGACAATCCAGAATCCACAACATTTTAAAAAAGTATAAAGTATTTACTTTCAAACAAATCAAATTGAGATACCCTCTCTCGATATATTGGCGGCACACACATACATGTGTGTATTACTTTTATCGATTTTCGTGTGTATCTGAAACATAATTAAGATGGTGCACGCGCACCAGATTGAACATAATAAGTCAGTACATTAAACTATAATTTTTTTTTAGGCTTAAGTATATTTTTGGTCCCTTAACTTAATATAAAGTATTGTTTTAGTCCCTTAACTTTGAAAAATGTGTCTTTAATCTTTCAACGTTAGATAAAATCATGTTTTAATTCGTTAACTTTGAAAATTATGTTTCCAGTGGTTGTTATTAGTTAGCTATTAATAAGGGTTGGAGGACCCTAAGCGGTTGTTTTAGGGTTTTTTACTAGACTTGATATATGTTATAACTCCTAAATTATTTTTGAAGAACCAATTGAACCATTCTAATGCCACAAAAGCCATTTTCCATTGTATTGATTAAAAGATTTCACAATTTAATTTGGAAATACCAAAAATAATTACTTACATTTCTTTTATAGCTTAAGTATTAGTTAATTTATGAAACCAAAACAAAACTTCCTCAATTGCATTCAGTTCAACTTATGCTATTTAGAAGACTCCTCAAGAGAGACGAACAGAGATTGTGTCACTTTGTTGCGATCCTTGTATTTAGAAGACTCCTTCAAGGCGGCTAAGAATCGATTAAATCAGTAGTACTTGAATGAAGGTCATAAATGACAAAAAGTTAGACCATTAATGACAAAAAAACTTTGGTCATTAATACTGGTGTCATTGAAAGTATGTTTTTAAACGATTAAAATTTTGGTTTTTGACCAAAAAAAGAATATGATATCAATCCACATCATATCCTTAATTGTCGAAAATGGGAAACTTTTAACGACCAAAGTTTCCATAATTTTGGTATTAAAAGTACTCTTACAACTTGTAAAGTGCACAAAAAAGAATTGTTAATATGCCAATGGAGAGAGAAACTCCGCCCTCTCTCTAACTTCCCTTCCCCCACCGACACAATGCAACCACCACCACCCCCCTCTTCTTCTTCCGACCCAACCCCCCACCCTGTTCCCCCCTCTACTCGATGCAAGCCGTTCCATCCAGAAAGCTCAAGTTCATGCCCTAGACTCTGAACCCCTTAGCCCGACCCCCTAGGTGGTCCCTGAGACGCCGGAGCCAGAGCAGACGCAACATGTGGCCCAGATCCCCTCCTTTAGAGACATGCTGATGAACTCCGGCGAGTACGGCGAAGGTGTTGAGGAGGAGGATGACCTTGTTCTACGAAGTGAGGATGTTATCCTAGGCATGAATGACAGCATCCCCACCATTGATTTTGCCTCTCACGTTCTCGAGGCCCTCAACAAGAACATGGGATTCACAGTGGTAGTCAAACTTTTAGGCCGGCGAATAGAGTACCGCCACCTCCGATCGCGCCTTCAATCCCTGTGGAAGCCTAGTGGCCCCTTTCAGCTCACTGACCTTGAGGAGAACTGTTTCCTGGTCCGATTCAAAAACGATCTTGACTATCAGCATGCTCTCACCGGAGGACCGTGGGTCATCTTTGGCCACTACCTCTCAGTCCAAGCTTGGACCCCCTCCTTCAAGCCTCGGGAGCACACCATTAGTGACATAGTCTCTTGGATCCACCTACCCCAACTTCCGGCGCGGTACTACAGTAAGCGCGTCATCCGCTCTATTGGGAACGTCGTTGGCGATGTGATACGCATAGACTACAACACTGAATCTGGCGATCGGCGGAAATTCGCCTGGATGGCGGTGAGTCTGGATCTCACCAAACCCCTCGTCTCCAAGCTTCAAGTGGATGGAGAGATGATTTACGTGGAATATGAGGGTTTGCCTACAATTTGTTTCCATTGTGGCAAATACGGCCATGTGCAGGACGCTTGCCCAGTCAAACCACCACCGGACGTTCCTCCCTCAGCCGATCCCGGAAGACACCACGGCGCGTGCGCGTGAAGCGCGTGAGGACACTGCCTTTGGAGAGTGGATGGTGGTGCCTCGCCACAAACGCGTCACACGCAGAGAGGTGGGACCTCACACACCTCAGGTGGGGTCACGCTATGCCGTTCTGAGCACTCTGGCAGAACCTGCGCAACAGGGGATGACGTCACCACCTCGAGGACCACAGCCGGTAGGCCCACCACAATGGAGAAAGAAAGAGAAAGAGCCAAAGACACCCAATAAAGTTGAAAATCCCAGCAAACCAAGAGACACATCTCCACTGAGAACCAACCCTGACAGCCTTTTCCAATCCCAAGCCTACAAGACTACAACAATAGCCACCCACCTTGACCAAAATCACAACACTGCCATTGTGATTGAAGACCCCAGAATACCCCAAGGCAAGCGCCCTGCGCTCGTGGGCTCCTCCTCAGGCCCACCTCAGCACGTCCCAGAAGCCCATCAACCCCCTGATCCCCCATCCAATAGGGGCTTTAATTTATCCAGTGGACTCCATATCCGCAATTTGGCCCCCAATGGCCATGTAGGCCCCGCGAGCTCCAATTTACGGGCCATGAAAGCTCTGGCGCGAGAGAAGCAACCGGCTATGACTGAGGCTGATATCAACATGCTTGTAGAGGGAGTGGATTTTAACTCTAGCCCCTTACCCTCTACTTAATTGTTTTTATGTCTATTATCACATGGAATTGTCAGGGTGCCTTAGACAAAAGGCTTCCCTCTATCTTTAAGTCCTATGTTGCTTCTTATACCCCTGATATTTTTGTTTTAGTTGAACCCAGGATCTCTGGCGACAAAGCCGATAGCGTGATCAAGAAGCTCGCCTTTCCCAACTTCCACCGAATCGAAGCCCGCGGTTTCTCCGGCGGAATTTGGGTTTTGTGGTCGTCGAAAGTCACCATCCACGTCCTGGTCAACCACCTCCAGTTCATTCATATGCACGTCTCCTATGTTGATGGGAAGCAGGACTTTTTGTTTAGGACGGTGTATGGGAGTCCTCAAGCTTGCTCTCGCAAACTTTTGTGGCAGGATCTCTCTACTCTTGGCATTGATAGCACTCGCCCGTGGCTGCTCGCCGGGGATTTCAACGCTACCTTGTGCCGAGGGGATCGGAATGGGGCCTCTCCTCATCAAAATCGGGGATGCAATGCCTTCAATGACTTCATTCTCCGGCAGGGATTGCTAGATTTAGGTTTCAATGGGCCTAGGTACACCTGGAGGAGGGGCACCTCCCTAGTGCGGTTGGACCGGGCTTTATCCAACCAAGCCTGTCTCTCTCTTTGCCCCCACAGCCAAGTGCACCACCTCCCTCAGGCTCTTTCCGACCACCGCCCCATCCAGATCAGGCTAGGCCTCCCTCACCGTACAGCTAGTAACCACTTTAAATTCCAAGCTGCATGTCTCACTGATGCCCGCTTCACCGCGCTGGTCCTTGACTCATGGCGCCCGGACCAGCCTCTCCTTGACAACATCAACTCCTTCCGCTCAGCCGCCACCCAATGGAACCGGGACACTTTCGGTAACATTGACAGAAACAAGAGGAAATTGCTTGCACGACATCTTGGGGCCCAGCGAAGTCTTGAAACCCATCCCACTTCTGATTTCCTCCAGCATCTTGAGCTTTCCTTGAGAGAAGCCTATGAGACCACTTGCTTCCAAGAAGAACTTTTGTGGCTTCAAAAATCGTCCTCTGATTGGGTTTGCTTGGGTGACCGTAACACCTCCTATTACCACACGAAAGCCATCATCAAGAAACAGCGGAATCACATCTTGACCCTGAAGGATGCTGAGGGCAATTGGATTGAGGATGATGCCCAACTCGCTCACATGGCGGTTAATTACTTCCAAACCCTTTACACTTCGGATGGACCGGCTCACACTCATTTAGATATCCACGGTGCTTTCCCCGATCTTCGGGGGGAGGACATTAGTGCACTCGACCGTCACATCTCCCCGGATGAGATCAAGGCTGCCTTATTTGACATGAAACCCCTCAAAGCTCCTGGTATTGATGGGCTTCATGCTTTATTCTTTCAGAGCCAGTGGAGTGTTGTCGGCCCCAATATTGTCTCAATGATTCAGCGCATGTGGAATGGAGCTCCCCTCAATCCAGAATTTAACCGGACTCTGATAGCTCTCATACCGAAGCTTCCTCATCCTGCCCACCTTAAAGACCTCCGTCCCATTAGTTTGTGCACGGTTGTCTACAAGATCATCACCAAAGTCCTTGTTAACCGTCTCAGCAAGGTCCTCCCTACACTCATTGCCCATAACCAGTCCAGCTTCATCCAGGGGCACAGCATTATAGACAATATCATCATCTCCCAAGAGGTGGTGCACTCTATGCGAACCAAGAAGGGCAAGGGAGGTTGGATGGCCATCAAAGTTGATTTGGAGAAGGCTTTCGACTGGTTGAAGTAGGACTTTATTGAGGATACTCTCTGGGATGCGGGAATCCCTCCTAATCTGATTCGTGTGATCTGCTCTTGTATTTCCTCTCCCTCCATGCAGGTGCTTTGGAATGGTCGCCCTCCCGGGTTTTCACTCCTCAACGAGGCATTAGGCAGGGGGACCCCTTATCGCCTTATATATTTGTCCTTTGCATGGAGCACTTAAGCCACATGATCCATGCTGCGGTTCAAAAGGGTCAGTGGCAACCAATCAAATTGGGTAGGTGTGGAGTGCCATTGTCCCACCTCTTCTTCGCCGATGACCTTCTCATTTTTTGCAAGGCTGACCAATCCCAAGTTCCCATACTCCAAGGGATCCTTCAGGATTTTTGCTTAGCCTCGGGTCACAAAGTCAGCCAATCTAAGACCCGAATCTTTTTCTCAAAGAATGTTCCCCGAAGGACACGTACCGACATCTGCCGCCAACTCCACTATGAGCAGGCGGCCTCATTACACCGGTACCTTGGAGTGCCCCTACTTTTTGGTCGAGCCTCCTCCTCAGTCTACCAGTACATTCATGACCGTCTACGCGCTAAGCTCACGGGGTGGAAACAACACTCCCTATCATTGGCAGGCCGCATCACACTTGCTAAGTCAGTACTTGCTTCCATTCCCCTATACACGATGCAAAGCATCCTTCTTCCCTCCCCGTGTCGCTCCGAACTTGAGAAGCTCCTCCGACAGTTCATCTGGGGACACACAGCGCAGCGGAAGGGAATCAATCTGGTGAAATGGTCGGTTATGTGTCAACCATTGTCTCATGGTGGTGCTGGGATGATCCGGCTGGCCTCCCAAAACAAGGCTCTCCTTGCCAAACTTGTTTACAGGATCCATAGTGAGCCAGATGCTTTATGGGTGAGGGTCCTTGAAGGCACCCAACGGTACACTCACCTTCCCCACGAGGTCCTCTGCCTTATGGAATCACCTCGGGCAGGTCTGGAAGGATGCTAAATTCCACTTGAAGTGGTCTCCGGGGGATGGTTCGAATATCAAGTTTTGGTTTGACTACTGGGTTACGGACCATGGTCCTCTAAAGCGATTAACATATGCGGAGGTTCCCGCCCCGGACTTGGACACGCCAATTAAGGAATTTCTCGATGCGGGTGGCACGTGGAGACGAGACAAGTATAGCCATCTCCTCCCCCACCACATCATTAAGGAGATCGAGCAAACCCCAATTTCCCGCACACCTATGAAGGCCGTTTGCTCTTGGAACCTTACAACACATGGTACCTTCACAACCAAGTCTTTATATCAGAGCTGGGAATCTCTAAACTGGGCTGACAGAGAGAGCAAATGGTCCAAACTTTGGAAGTTGCCCATGGCGCAGAGAGTCCGAACCTTCTCTTGGTTACTGCTACACGGGAAACTCTTGATCAACGCTGAGCGTAGCAAACGCAAACTGACCACTGACATGAGCTGCTCGCTAACCTGCCCGCTCTCTGCCGCGGTTTGGCGGATCCTGCTTCCTCCGTCGACCCACAGCACCTTCATGTCTACCAGGCTCATCCCTTGGATCACCTCCAGCCTGCTGCATCCCACTCTACCATTGTCCTGGAAAATTGGTATATTTATCACTTGTTGGAGGCTTTGGGATGCACGAAACCATAAGGTCTTTACTGATAGAACTTACACTGTACAGGAGCTCATTAGGTGCATTCATGCAATAGTCCAGCAGTCCCTTAGTAGTTTCTCCCTCATCTCCAATCTCTTGTAAGCTTTTAGCCTTTTGCTCTTAACTCCTCGTGTGTAAATGGCTGCGTGACCCTCCACGCGATTTTGAATAAAGTCCATTTCATTCGAAAAACTTGTAAAGTGCACAATTATGTGGTAGTTCCCGATTCCCCATAACAAAGCCATTTCTTATAATATTACTCGATCTCGTTACAAATAATAAGGTCTTCCCTAATATCATTGAGACTTTTACGATCAACATTTACATACTTCATACAAGGGCAAATGTACATTCCATTCTTTCTATGTGCATTTCTTTTGGCAAATTCAATGATCTTTTCCAACCACTTTTGATACTCTTCACTAGTTAGCGGTGCATCAATCCAACTACAATACATTCTATTGTATTGTCGAACCTATGTCTTTCCAAAAAATTAGACAATTTTAGCTCGCCAACTTGTGGAGAAATGGACATGTTACACATGCAGCCTCATTCAAGCAAATTTTTCAAAAAATTGAGAAGTGTTTTCCCTTATAAATGCGACATTATAGGCCTCAAAAAAATTATTGCTCGGATACCATTGTAGTATTTTGGGTATTCTTGAATCCAACAGACTCTCTTGGTACCCACGTGAAATTGGATCACCAATTGGGACTCCAATCACATATACGATAGAAGTTTTCTATGACAGTTTTTGCTATTAGTGTTTTTCTGGGTAAGCCTTAAAATAATTCCACAACCCAATATATAATTGACAGAAAATTATATTGATTTGAACTTCAAATCATTGGGGAAAATTAATTTGTTTGACAATTTTTTTCATATTTACATAATGGTCACAATTCTTATTGGGATTAAATTTTGGCTCTAATCCACCAAGTATTGACCAGGTATATTCCTACAAAATGTGTGTGTGCGTGTGTGTGTCTTGGTTCCGGAGGTGGAGGAGGTGAAGAAAAAGGAAATAACTTCACTGCTCATAGCTAGTGAGATAAAGCCCTAAAGGTTCAGTTCTGTTGGGGATAACACAGCCAGCCTGTCTCACATTCACTTCATTGTACTACTACTTTCCTTTTACTACTTTTGGTAGTTGTACGTTGAATGTTTGAAATCTTAGGTGAGCTATATATAGCATATAGAAATATAGACCAATCATTCTTATATTCTTATTATCGTTTTGAATGTTAGACGAGGCTTTTTGTACATATTAATTACGTAATGACTGTAGGGATCGGAAATAATATTTTGTACAATTATCATCATTTTGAAACTAATTGAAACAAAGGAGCTAGCTGATTTGTTGTGTGTTTGTGGGCATGATCTATAGTGATAACGTTTGGACAGTTTGTACAGGACTTTTTCTCCATCTATATGGATCATCTCAATATATATATATATATATATATATATATATATATATATATATATATATATATATATATACCATAACGGACAGTCTGCTATCAATACTTAAGAAGATCATCCAGGGATGACCAGAAATGATCCGGATTATAGAAGATCAAACCTTGTCCTCTTTCATACAAGGGATAGTAAGACTTCTCACAGAGGAAGTCATCAACAGATCTTCTCTCTTCAGACCACCCCAGCACAGTCTTCCTTTGTTTCCTACTGGAGACGTAACTGGATGGTTTTCTTAAGTATTCTTAGCAGTATGTTTTATGAAATCATAATCCCAGGTTAAATAATACTACTACCCCTAATCCTTGTTTAGAGTTTAGTTACTCATACCTTAATATGTAGACGACTTCCAAAATTGTTGCTGAATTGTAAATGGAGAAGGAATAGCAAAAGGAAATTTTTATTTGATGTAAGAGATTACAAGAGATGTTTGGGATTCGATAGCATTTTGTAAGATTACCTTCGATGATCCCTCCTATTCTAATTACATGGTTTATATAGAGAGACATTCCTCTCAATTTACATCATCCCTTGCGTCATCTTCCATTATTGGGCCTTCTTATCTTATCCCTTTCTTTGTCTGCCATTTACTTTTTATCTTGTCTGCCATTTCTTGTCTGTCATTCCTTGTCTGCCATTTCTTTCGTCTTCTTCCTCTTTTTTCAAATTATACTCATGTCCATTATTGGATCTTCAAAATCTCTTCTTTCTGGACTTCTTTCATCACAATAATTACATTTGTGGGTAGCATATTCGGCTAACAACTGGCATATCCTCTTCTTAGTATCTGTACTATTTTCAAACTTATTATTTTTTATTTTATCATAAAATCGATTAAATTGATTGACATTTCTGGTATTCCTTCCTGAGGAGTAAATTAGAGTCGTTGGACCTGAGAAATAGACCCAAGCAGCTTCATCTTCAGTGGCTAAAATTCTGTTCATTTCTTGGAAAATTATATGATAATCTTGGGACCTTATTCTGGATACTGTCTCCATGAATTCTTCATCATTATTAATATCTTCCTTTGGTTCGACTGTATGTTCAAAAGGTTTCCTTGTTGTTCCAAGTCGAATAAGATTAATGGGATGATAAAATTTATCTGGAGTTATTTCTGCTATTGTGGAGTAACATCTTATAAATACCATGTGTTGGGTTACAATACCAAAATAAGTCTTTACAGCTTTCTTTAAAGGTTCTGGTAATTCTGCTATTTCCTCTAAGCTTGCTGATGGATAAATGGATTGGACTAAACCATGTTGATATAAGGCTTTTACAACATTAGATGGTGTTCCTTGGTGGATAATTGCTTTATTGAAGGCATAATGGGAGATATATTTGATTTTTGGTGATTTAAAGGTAAAATGGTTAAGATTATAAATAAGTTTCTTGAAATATGCAAAATATTCTGATAATTTGAAAACTGGGTTATCGGCTGGTAATTCGGGTGTGGTCTTTTTTACTGGCTGTTTAGAGGTTGATGGTTCCTTATAGGCTTCTTTTTCTTTTTCTTGGGCTTGACTTTTCATAATCTGAAGTAAAGGGGTTATTTTTTGTGTTAATTCTTTTCCCACCCTGTTTGGGTCTTCTTTTTCCTCCATTCCTGTATTTACATGTCTATTTACTCTTTCTTCCAGTTTCCCTACTCTATCAAAGAGTGTATCCAACTGGTTAAAGATCTTTGTAAAATTTGCATTTATTGGACTGAGCATTAAATTCATATTTAGTTCCACCACTTGGAACCTCATATTAATTTGCTCTATTAAATTCTTCACTTCATCAGAAGTTTCATTACTCGTTGGAGTTACAGATCTTCCTGATTCCATCTGCTCAAAAAATCAGCAATTAAATTATTCTGACCTTTAATATATTCAATTTCATAATCATAATATGTCATATCACTTTGCCATTTAATTAACATCTTGTTACTTAGTTTATTAGTTTTAATTCCTTTATCTAACCAATGTTTTACTTGAGTATTGTCAGTTTTTATAACAAATTTAGTATTTACTATAAATAGTTCAAATTTTTCTACTGCTTTAACAATTGCTAAGAATTCTTTCCAATTTGAATGATACCTAGATTGAGAATCATTAAATTTTCCACTTGAGTATTTAGTAATTATTTCCTTTCCTTCATTATTCTCATGATATAAAGCTGCGTCCCAATAATTTTCTGATGCATCTGTATAAATTATCCATTTTACATTATTATCTGTAGGAATAGTTAGTTTTGGCAATTTTTGACACAATTTCTTAATCTGTTCTATAATTTTCTTTGTCTGATCATTCCATGTCCATATACTTTTTTCTCCTGCTAACCTAGATATTTTAGCAGTTAATCTTGATAAATTAGGTATATAATTTCTAGCTTGGTTTACTGATCCTAAAAATGATTGTAACTCCTTCTTATTTCTTATTTCTGAAAATTCTAATACTTTCTTGCTTATATGTTCCTGCAGTTCTATTCCTTCAGGTGAAATATATTGTTCTAAGAATCCTATTTTATTTTTCCTTAATTCTGCTTTATGTGGTGATATATTTAATCCTTTATTTTCTATTAGTTCAATAAATTTTTCTAAATGTTCTTCATGTATTTCTTCATTTTCTGAAAATATTAAAATATCATCGATATAAATAACAGCAAAGTTTCTTATTGGTAATAATAATTTAGTTACATATTCTTGAAATATACTTGGACTATTATGGAATCCCATAGGTAATACATTCCATTCATATAGTCCTTCTGATGTACTAAAAGCAGTATATTTTTTACTTTCTTCTTCTAACCTTATTTGAAAAAATCCTGATTTACAATCTGTAACATCCTGAAATTTAATACAGGATTAAAAAAAAATGTTTTTAGTAAAGAACCATTAGTATATTTGAAATATTCATGAAATTTTGGGAAAATTTGGATATTTTTAGAGGTTTTGAAGAGATAAGTGCTTAGAATAATCAATTAAATGATTTTGAAGATGAGATCAAGATTCAAATTTTGGGAGAACAAGTGTAGGATTTTATGGTTAAAGAGATAAGGATAAAAAGGAATGTCACTGCTTGAAAAAGAATATCCAATGTTGGGAAAGAATATTCCTCATTTTTCCATTTTCTTTTCCTCTTCTTGTTTCTTCTTTCTTTTTCTCTTCTCTTGATTTTTTTTTTCTTCTCACCAAACGACCCCCTCCCTCTCAAACTCTCCAAATCGGCACCCACCCATAATCCTCCATCTCCCACCTTTTCTTCTTTGTTCTTCACTCTCAAACCTTAGGAAACTTGTGAGCCATCCATTTCTCACACTCCTTACTTGTTTCTCGTCGTCCAGCCCCTCAAAAATCTTGCCTTTCTTCACTTTTCCGGCGGCCACGGTGGTCAACGGCGGCCAGCGGTGTTGGAGAACGTGAGTCTTGCATTTTTGGTTGTTCTTCAAGCAATTTTCTCCTTTTAACCTCGTTTTTTTTCTCATTTTCCTCTTCCTCTTGATGTTTGCTTCGGCCAGCCACCTTAGTGTCCGTTTTCCGGTGAGACTCGCGGTTTCCGGCGGGATTCTACTTCCTCTTCACTTTGGAACTCCGTAAGCGTTTTTACTTCTCTTTGATTTGGTTTCTTGGAAGTGTGTTCTTGAAAAGTTAGGGTTTTGGGTATGTTGTGGTTTTTGGAGTTTTGAAGTCATAATAATGGATATTAGGTATTTAATTTGACGTTTCTTAAGAGCATTTGAGTTTCCTTGATGTTTCTAGTTATTTTGGAGTTTTTGCTAATATTTTGGGATTCTTTAAAGTTAGGGTTTGATGATAAGTGAGTTATTGGATAAATTGGTGGTTCCTAAATGCTAACTAAGGTTATATAATGACATTAGAATGGTGGAATTGATTAGATTGGTGTTTAGGAAAGAAGTTGGTGAATAAAGTGTTGACTAAACGAGATTTTGCTAAGTAAGTTTGTAAGTGGAATGTTGGTGGATGATTAGTAAGTTTGGGGAGGCCACATTGTGTTGAAATTAATGTTGTTGAGGTTGGTTTAGTGGATTTTAGATAGTTGAGTGAGTTTAGGCAAGAAGGATGGAGAATTGTGTAATTGAGCATTTTAGGATTTATAAGCATTGAGTAAAATGAAAGGAAGCTATTGGGGATATAATTGAAGTATTTAACTACTTCATTACTTGTTTTAGAATTTGTTTAAAGAGTGGGTCAAAGTCACTTACAAAGTGTCTTGACCAATTATGATTGTTGCATAATTGTAGACGGCGGTAATTCGAGTGGAACTCGAGGACAACATTAGCTGCGTATACGGTATATCTGTTGATTATTGAGCTTGTGCAGGTAATCAATCTTACCTTACTATAACATTGAGGGTGACGTTAGTTGGGATTTTCAAAATCCTTTCTCACCCTCTATGTACACATTATTTTTGAAAACTTATTTTTATACAAAATAGGCTATCGGGTGCCTTTTAAACACAATTATTTTCGTATAAATGACTGTGACACATTTTGTATATAAATATTATCCTGATTGGTTGGTGGTGAGTATTATGGATATGATGTGCGAGATTTATAAAGTATTCTGCTAGGGATGTTAATATTTAGGCTGATGGAAGGAGTGAATAGTTGAGATTGTGATATTGAAAGATATTGTGGATGAGATATTGATAGGGATATGTGAGAACTGCATGACACTGAATTTTATGTGCCATCGCGCGATGATAACTATCGATTGGCCGATCGACAGTTATTTGTACGAATCCTTTTCGGACTAGAGACCGGGGATCATAGGTCTACTTACTAGAGAAAGTAAGTGACCTACGGTTGTTTGACATTAAAGATCCCAACCGTTCCCGTTCTGCAATGGAAACAGAATTGGGGTTCCTTATCTGGAGATTGCCAGAGAGGGAAATTTGCCTCCTCCTTGTAGAGAGAGGCACAGTGTCAAATCATATAGTGAAGATTAGATGCATGAATGCACCGTGATGGCACAATGCATCTATAGGCGAGTGTGAGAGCTGTTGTGGTAGTATTATCTGATTGGTGTATGGGAAGATGAAATTTAGTTAATGTGGAATTGACTGAGGGATGTTGAGTGATACATGAGGAGTAGAGATGATGAATTTGAGTTGATTGAGACGTGACAAAAAGGATTTAAGTGATGGATGAAAGAAAATGTGATATATATGTATATATTGCTGTTTTTAAAAGGTGGTACCCTTTAGACGCCCTCGCTACCGCACATCTCACTGTTATAGTGAGTTAAGCGGTGATACTGGGACAATTTGTCTCATCCCACGATTACTGACATTTTTGCAGGTATTCATGCACAGGCGCGAGCGTCAGGAAAGGGAATTAGGTAGTAGAAATCATATAGTTTATTTGGAACTGTATATTGCCAATTTGTATAGGCCTGCATCTGCTTCCGCATGTATATATATTTATTATTTGTTTAATATCAATTAGTTTTGTTTAATAACCATGTTAGGCAAATCTTTTCTAGCATGGTTAGTTATTAATTATCCATGATAGTGTTCAGGTTGTATCAGGAAATTCTTTTCTATCATGGATAGTATTTAATCATTAGGAAATTCCTTTCCTAACTATGATAGGACATTGATATTATGGAAATCCTTTTTCTATCATAGTTAGTAAAGAGGTTGTTAGATCTAAAATGGATATCATTGGTTAATTAAGTAATTAGTAACAGAATGTTACACAATCAAACTTGCTAAAGATTCTTTTTCCTCTTATTAAGTTAAATAATAATTCTATTTTGGGAATAGGATACCTATTTCTTATGGTTAAGTCATTTAATATTTTATAATTTATTACCATTCTTGATTTTCCTCTTTTTTCTTCACTATGTTTTACTACAATCATAGCAGGTGAAGAATATTCAGATTTACTTTCTCTAATTAAGTCATATTTTTTCATTTCATTTATATGCATTTCAAACTCTTTTCTATCCTGTTCTGTCCATGGATAAGGTTTACAATTTATTTCTCTACTATAGTCTTTTAGTTCTATCTTAGCTAATGGTTTTGATTTTTCCCAATGAATTAAAGGGTTCTCACTATAATTTTCTATTAGTCTTTGTTCTATTTCTTTTTTTATTTTTCCCTCTATTATATTGAGTCTTATAATTTCTTCAGACTCTACTTCTTTTATTATTAATGTTGATAACATATGATTTATTTCTATTGGTTTATTATTTTCTAAAAATTGTACTTCATTTTCATTATATTTCTTTTGAAATTTTTCATCATTTCTTCTATATGGATTAGTTATTCTTATTCCTCATGCTTCATGTTTACATGGTGTAGTTAATATAATAGCTTTAAATGTAAAGGATAATATTGACTTAAAAAGTCTAATCCTAATATTACATCACTAGAAGGTTCATTATATTGATTTAATTCTTGTATAACTAATTCATATTCTCCTATTTGTATACTAACATTTCTTGATTCTAATTCTATCATATGTATTTCTTTTCCTGCACTTTCCATTCTTAACATTTTTTGTTTCCTTTTCCATAGTTCTGGTGGTAAAACATTATATTTTGCCACTATTAAATTTGCTCCTGTATCTATAAGTGCATAATATTTTCTTGATCTATATTTCTGGTAATTGAATTTTACTAATATGAAAAATAATCTTCTATTATTCATTTATGCCCCACTTAAAATATCTAATCTTTCTCTTGTTCTTACTAGCATTCTTTGTTTTGCTGTATAATTCCACATTACAGGAATCCTCATATACCATGTTCTTCCTCCTACATAATTTAATGTTGTTGTTGGTTTCTTCATTTGTTTTCTTATCCATCTTAAATTACTTTTAGACATCAAATTTATGTCATAAGTTTTATTATTTATTCCTACTAACATTTTGGTATAATTAAAGTTTGGTGATTTATATTGATCATTATTCTGTCTCGTTGTATTCTATATGGTTTTACTGCTCTCAAAAAATCTGATCCTAACGTAACTTTATGTTCATTTTCAGTGTTTTCTTCTACCCAAATCTTCATACTCATTATATCTCTTTTATTAAATCTTATATTTATATTTGTCTTAGTTCCTTCTTCATCCATTTCTAAATTATTTTTTGTATATTGTTCTTCAATAAAACTTTTACTTATTTCTTGATCAACTAATGCCTTTACCTCTTCCCATATGGCTTCTTTCTTTATTTCTAATTTTATATAGTACTTTTGTTCTGTTAAATTTATTTGTCTACTTCTAGGTCTAATTTGTGCTAAACTAGTTGCTATTGGTATTTCTGCTAACATATTTGCCTCTATTTCTGCATCATTTTCAAATATATTACTTTTTGTCCTTACTATGTTTCCTCTTCTGGATTCAGGTCTTATTGGAATATCTATACTTCTTCTTGGCATTTCTAATCTCCTTGGGATTTCTAGACTTCTTCTTGTTGCAGTATTTATATTTATGTTTAAATCTGGTGTATTTATTCTTAACATTCTTTGTCCTAATGTATTATTGGTTTGTATTCTCCTAAGATTTTCTATTTGGTTTATATTAGCAGTTCTATCTAATTCTATTTGTAATTGTTCTGGGATTGTTATATTTGTTGTATCTAATGGTATTTCTTGTAATATTGGCATAAAGTTTTTATCTATAGTTATTCTTCCTTGTGATCTATTATATATCTTATGTTCATATGTAAATACTAATCCTATCATAGCAGTTATACTTATTGTTTTTGCTCCTCTTAACATTTGTATTCCTCCTAGTTTATGATAAACAATTATTGATTGATCTATATGTTCATCTGCTCTTGATATTGCAAAATTTGTATTTACTGTAAATTTTAATTTTTGGTATATTAGGTTTCCTGTCAATATTCCTAATACACTATCCTGCACATTACTTATTATTCTTCCATCTGTTATTAGTAACTCTATAGGTGAGTTTATTCCTTCTCTAAAATATGCTTTTACTAATAATTGTACTCCTGCTATATAAATTTCTGTCACTTCATCTTTAAATGATAATCTTGAAATCTCGTTTTCAATTAATGCTTTACTTACTAGTGGTATTCTAAGTATTCCTTCTGTTAACGTTGATTCTATAGGATGTTTTTTCTCTAAAACTACACATGCCTTCTTTTCATTTTTATTCTTTTTTATTATTTTACTTACTCTACTTATAAATCCTTTTTCACCATTAAATTCTTCTGGTTTCAAATCTAATTTTATACCTTTTATTTTATTATATTGTTTTTCATTAAATGTGATTCTTCGTTCACATATTCCTTCTTTACTACTTATTTGTTCATTGTATTCTTCATATTCCATCTCATTATTACTACTTTGTCCTTCTTCACTAACATTCATCATATATAATATAATATCTTCTTCTGCTTCTGATATTTCAGAAATTTCTGATTCTAATTCTGTTTCTTCTTTTATTTCCTTTAACTTATATATCTCTACATCAGACTGCTCTAATTCACTATAAATTGGTTCATTAATTTCTAAAGGTTCTAATTCCCAATTAAAAGCTTGTTCTAATATCTTCATAAATCTCTTTTCTTTAGGTTCTGGACAATTAGTACTTATATGTCCTATTTTTCCACAATTATAACATTTACATTTTTTAGGTTTCTTACTATAATTAATTTTTCTTCTTCCTTTTTTAAAGTATTTTCTTGGTTTGAATTTTCTGTAAAATTTCTCTTTTGGATATTTCTTGAATTCATACTTGGTCTTTCTTCTTCCTTTTTTATATTTTCTTCTGCTTGTTCTTCTTTCTTCGCATCCCCATTTATGAGGTTTTTCAAATTCTCCACATTTTAATAATAACTTATTAGCTTTATAATATTTTTTATTTCTCCATGCTCTTTTACATGCATGTGATAAATATTCTCTTAAATATTCTTCTCTTCTTCCCATTGTATCTACGAATAGTAATAAATCTGTATTTCCTATGTGCTTGTAATAATCTTCCATTATGGTTTCTGAGATTAATCTAGGCAATTTCCTATAAAATAATTCTAAGTAAAATTTTTGTGTATTATAATATTCTATTCTAGCCTCATAATAATATTTCTTAAATTCACAAATATATTGTTCTAAATATTTTGGATTTAGAGAACATATTTCTATTTGGTATAATTTTTCTATTGCTCTTGTCTTTGTTGTAGTTTCATTTAAGGCTACACTTCTTCCTAAAAATTCATTTCTAATTAGGGTTTCATATTTTCTTATTAACATTGCTATATATTCTTTTCTATCATTATATGTACCTTGTTCTATATGTCTTGCATTATTTCTAAATACATCTGTTTTACTTTTCCACCAATTATGAACATTTCCTAGAAAACTTGCTTCTATTACAATTGGTATAAATTGTGGGTTTAAACTTTTTCCTATTAAAGCTACCAAATGTGATTTACTCCATTCTTCTAATCTTTTTTCATTATCTAAATTACAATCTAAATCTAACCATATTCCCATACTTGGTATTACTCTTGTTTCATATTGTTCTAGAGGTGTTGGTGTAAATCTAGATTTAGTTGGTATTTCAAATGAAAATTCAAAACTCTTTTGATTTATTGGTTGTTTATGATATAATATACTATCTTGTTCTTCTTCTTCTCTTCTTTGTATCATTTCTTGATCTAGTTGTTGCTGTGATGTTCCTTCATCTTTTGGTTCCACTTGTCTTTCCATATTAATCTGAAGTTTTTCATCTTCTTTTATATTGATTTTTGTAGCATATTGAAATTCTTTCCTTATTTGTTCTATCTTTTCTTCTTCTTGACCCATTATTTCTTCTATTTCATCATCATCTATATTCTCTAAAACATTCATCATGTTTATACTGATTCCCTTATTTTTCTTATCTTCTTGTTTTTCTTGTTTCTTTGGATTCATTATTTCCATTAAATAGTCTAATTCTGAACCTGTTTGGTATAATATTTCTGCTATTTTATTCGCCTCCTTTACTTCTAGTTCTTCTTCACTTATTTCTTTATTCTTTTCTTTATTTATTATACCATACCTTTCTTGATATTTTTTCATGTCAAATTTTTCTATTTCTTTATATATTTCCCATATATTTCTATTTATGACTTCTTGTCCTTTCTTTATTTCTTCCAATAATATTCTAGTTTGTTTTATATTCTCATCCATAGATTGTTTTAATATGTTATTTTTACTTACTTCTTTTATTTCTATCTCTTCTAAAGCTTCTAACATTTTTTCCATATTCATCATATTTATTTGGGGATTTTCAATTATTGGTTCAATCTTTTTTTCTATTCCTAAAGCTTTCATTATCTGTCTTATATTTGTTTTTATATATGCTAATTCAGTAGTGTTATTGACAACTTCTTTTCTTAAATCATATAATTTTTGTTCTAATGGCTTGGATAACTCTATTAATCTATCAACTTTATATTTCTGTTTTTCTTGGTCTATAATATTTCTGGTTTCTATTGGTAGTTTTTCTAACAAATCATTTAGATTATAAACTTGTAACAAATCTTCTATATTTGGATTAACATAACATCCTAATTGTTTCATTATGAACATATTAGTCCAATTTACTTGGTTAAAAGTATAATCTCCATCTCCTCCTATTATAAATGGTGTAAAAATGCAATCATTATTAATAGACAAATTATTAGTAAAAGGATTATTATAAATGGTGTAAAAATGCAATCTCCATCTCCATCTCCTATTACTTGGTTGCCTTTGATGTAATCTCTTACATCAAATAAAAATTTCCTTTTGCTATTCCTTCTCCATTTACAATTCAGCAACAATTTTGGAAGTCGTCTACACATTAAGGTATGAGTAACTAAACTCTAAACAAGGATTAGGGGTAGTAGTATTATTTAACCTGAGATTATGATTTCATAAAACATACTGCTAAGAATACTTAAGAAAGCCATCCAGTTACGTCTCCAGTAGGAAACGAAGGAAGACTGTGCTAGGGTGGTCTGAAGGGAGAAGATCTGTTGATGACTTCCTCTGTGAGAAGTCTTACTATCCCTTGTATGAAAGAGGACAAGGTTTGATCTTCTATAACCCGGATCATTTCTGGTCATCCCTAGATGATCTTCTTAAGTATTGGGGTAGTAGTATTATTTAACCTGGGATTATGATTTCATAAAACATACTGCTAAGAATACTTAAGAAAACCATCCAGTTACGTTACCAGTAGGAAACGAAGGAAGACTGTGCTGGGGTGGTCTGAAGGGAGAAGATCTGTTGATGTTCTTACAAAATGCTATCGAATCCCAAACATCTCTTGTAATCTCTTACATCAAATAAAAATTTCCTTTTGCTATTCTTTCTCCATTTACAATTCAGCAATAATTTTGGAAGTCGTCTACACATTAAGGTATGAGTAACTAAACTCTAAACAAGGATTAGGGGTAGTAGTATTATTTAACCTGGGATTATGATTTCATAAAACATACTGCTAAGAATACTTAAGAAAACCATCCAGTTACGTCTCCAGTAGGAAACGAAGGAAGACTGTGCTGGGGTGGTCTGAAGGGAGAAGATCTGTTGATATGAGTAACTAAACTCTAAACAAGGATTAGGGGTAGTAGTATTATTTAACCTGAGATTATGATTTCATAAAACATACTGCTAAGAATACTTAAGAAAACCATCCAGTTACGTCTCCAGTAGGAAACGAAGGAAGACTGTGCTGGGGTGGTTTGAAGGGAGAAGATCTATTGATGACTTCCTCTGTGAGAAGTCTTACTATCCCTTGTATGAAAGAGGACAAGGTTTGATCTTCTATAACCCGGATCATTTCTGGTCATCCCTGGATGATCTTCTTAAGTATTGATAGCAGGCTGTCCGTTATGGTGTATATATATATATATATATATATATATATATATATATTTCATCATGCATGTACTTAAATTCGCTGCACAGTTTTTTTTTCTCCGACTGATCTGATAATAACATGCATGAGGATATATTTTTACATAGAACATAACCCTTCACCACAAAAAAACAAAAACAAAAACAACTTTCAGTGGCGATAAAAAATGTTGCCGCTTAAAGTTATGGCTTCAGGGGTGACATTCAAGGTCACCATTGAAAAGTTACACTTTTAGAGACGACATCGTCATCATCGAACCCTCAATTTTTTGCGATATGACGTTCACAAGAAATATAAGTATTTTATTTGCCTTAGCAAGCACGTGACATTCCGAGGCAAGTAGAGGAAAGTTCTTCGAGTGTTTGCCCCGTACGTGTCGATGAAGGTGTCAATTATTGCCAAGGGAAAATCGGAACAACACATTTATATTCGTCTTCTTGGTGGCCTTACCGTTTTTGCGAACGTGTCACTTGCTGTGGTGAGTGACACACTAGTCATCCTCTTCGCCAAAACGGTAAGAAAAGTATAAAATGTGCTTGCACATTAATCAAAATCCTAATGCTAACACTATATTGTGATGGTGCACTTAAAAATTCAGGAGCTGCAGGTGCAGGCTGCGTGATAAGAGACTCAAGAGGTAAATGGTTAATAGGATATGCAAGAAATATTGGTAGATGCACAAGTTTTTAGGCTGAACTATGGGCACTCCTGGATGGTTTAGAACTTGTTTGGTCTGCAGGTTACACACATCAAAGTGGAAGTAGATTGTCTACTAGCTTTACATTTGTTAGACCAGAAAGGAAAACATGTCAATGCTTACTCTAATTTTATTAGACAGATTCTCTCTATACTGGGTAGAGAATGACAAATTGAACTACAACATGTCTACAGAGAGGGCAATAAGTGTGCTGATTTTCTGGCTTCATATGCACTCCAGCTTGATGTGGGAAAACACCTTCTGCAACACCCACCTGATGGTCTACGATGATTTCTAGATGAAGATGAGTGTGGTGTTGGTCAAGATCGTCTTGTAGTTGTCACTTGATCTTTTTAGATCTTCCTTTTTTAAACGAAAAAAAAAATCCAAATGCTAACACTATATTAGCTTGAAATGATGTTGTTTTGAGTTTAAAAAAATAGAAATTTGTGATACTTGTACATTATGAACTTTTCCATTTTCTTATGCAGCGTTATGTTTTGATTTACGGATTACTTCTTTTAGGATTATATATGGATATTTGTATATTTTCATTCGGTTAAATTATTTTCGTTTTGATTGAGTTCAATTTAATTATTAAATTATTAATATTTGGACCATTGTTACTCGATGATAATTCGTCTCTGATTTGTAGTTCTCAGATCTTACCATGTACTACATCAGTGCGAAAGTATGTGATAAAGTGGTTACTCCTGGATTTGTAAGGATTATTTTCTCATGCACTTTACCCAGAGAATACCGCCACTGTTTACTTTCCGTGAATATATATTTTCCTTTCTGAATCTCAGAAATATGTAGTAGTGTTATCGCTAATTTATATACCTATTTTATCTTTAGATACGTGATTAAAAGGAGAATTTTTAATTCAAATATTGTAAACATACAGTTTTCTATATTAGCTTATAAGAAATGGTGATAATCTTCGTTCTCACTTCAAGGTTTATTTAATCTTTCTCTATGAATTTACGGACTAAGAGGAAGATTTCCATTATCCTCTCATTAACACGCCGCCATACTTTTGCATACTTTTGGCTATGTACAATTTTCCAAAATAAGAATATATATTCATCAATATCAAAGTCAACATGATCACCACAGTGAAAAATAAAAAAACATAAGTAGGAATAACCATTTAAGGCCAGGAAATTAATGAATAAAGTGAAGAAAGTGCACTATCCATTATTTGGTGGTAAAAATAGTTTGTTTGCTATGATTGATCTCTCTCTCTCCTCCCCCCCCCCCCCCCCCCCCCCCCCCACCCCCCCCCTCTCTCTCTCTCTCTCACTCTCACGTGCGCCCACACAAACACACACACACGCAAATGAAGATCACCTGAAAAGAAGAAGTTCAGGTGATATTCTAGAATATTCTTGAACTGGATTGGGATCTGGAGGAAGTGAAGAAGAAGAAGAGAGAATTTCACTGCTCATAGTGAGGTCAAGGTTCAAATCTGGTATGCAATCTTCTAAACCACTTGCTTCATCGATATCTGAGACTTGGTCACAATTATTATTATTACTAGAGCTGTTCTGAGCATATGGTTCAACATCATCATTCTTGGTCACCTTGTTGTCTTTCAGGCTATTAAATGATGATGATGCTGATGAGCTTCCAGACATTAATGGTGGATTATTTCCAGCTAACCTATGATTATTAATCGGATAAATAATTCCCTTGTTATCGAGCTTTTTTCTCAGATGAGAGTTCCAATAGTTCTTCACTTCATTATCCGTCCTTCCTGGTAATCTTCCTGCTATCAGTGACCACCTATAAGTAACAAAACCATTGATCACTACAACATTATTAAGGCTTATCTCACTAAAGAATTGAAGAACATAAATAATGTTTTATGGATGTTTTAATGAATATCTAGTTTAATTTATCTGTCATACCTATTACAAAAACCATTTATATAACACCAATAATTTTACGCCGGTCATAATATGGAGATGATGTGAAAAATGAGATTTTGTTTTTGTTTTTACGCAAGAAATTTGATTGGTAACATTTTTGTAGATGTGAGATGATTGAATTTCAACTCCGTTTCCATTGGCAGTCAATTAAAACAATTACTTTCTACACCGACTATATATCTACCAAATTACTAAATAAATTGGTCAACAAGTTACTAAAATAATCCGTTTTCAATCACTGTAAATTAAATACATATTTCTCCGTATAATAATAATAATAACAATAATAATAATAATAATAATAATAATAATACATATTTTGCACTCGTGATGGTTGATAGTCTATGGATAAAAACAGAATTTACATACCGGTTTCCTAGGAGGGCATGAAGCTTGATGATGAGGTCTTCTTCATCTTCAGCGAAGTTGCCTCTTTTAATGTCTGGCCTCAAATAGTTCATCCATCTCAGCCTACAACTTTTTCCGCAGCGAAGTAATCCTGGAGAAGATGTATAAGCATGAGCATTATTAATTTCTACGACTGGATGGAAAAAATATAAAGCTAGCTATTATCAACTCAATAAATTGTTTAATAACCTTATTAATTAATTTAAGAGATAAACCAAAATGTCACACCGCACAAACACACATATATGCCTACCAGCATATTGAGGTAGGGTACGCCAGGAACCCTCGCCATGTCTATCGATGTAATCAAGGAGTTTTTGATCTTCTTGTTTGGACCAAGCTCCTCTGTTCAAAACACCTTTTTATCTTTACACAAAGGTTTCCTCATTTTCCCCTTAATTATGCTCTCTCTCTCTCTCTCTCTCTCTCTCTCTCTCTCTCTCTCTCTCACACACACACACACACACACACCTTCACAAAAGACTTTGTGATTGTGTTTGTGTTTGTGTTTGTGATTGGAAAGCCTAGGTAGCTAATGCGAGAAAGGAAGAAGATGATGCAATAGCGAGGGAAATGGCAGTAAGGAGAGATGAAGAATGGAGGGTAGTTAGGTTGCACCATATAGGGCCTTAGAAAGTGCATATATCATATATACGTGCGTGCATGTGTGCACACCCACAGATATGTACGAGAAAAAGAAGAAAACGCAAAATGTTATAGTTGGACTGGTGGTTTAGCTCGTATGCGTGACTGCATGGTACTGTGTGTGTGTTTTCGGGTTAGGTGTGCACTAATTAATGGTCAATAATCACATACTCCCTCTAATCCTAAATATATATTAGACTCATTTCAATTTTTATTTTATGTTAAGGAAGCAAGTTAAACACTAAATTATAACATATGTCACATGAATTAAATGATAAATTAGTTTATAAGTAGAATAAATCAATTATAATAAAAAAGTTAATTATAAGCAGTTTAAAGTGGTTATTTTTGTATTTTCAATTTCTCTAAATAAAATAAAGAGGTTTTAAAATTAGGACTGGAGGGAGAACCTTCCTTCCTCTTTCTAATTTACTTTTCTTTTCATTTGATTTTAATTTGATTGCTCCAATAAAACACTCTTAACTAATTGATTTATAGAAATAATTATTCATAAAAATATGACATGTTTTTATTAAATAATCATAAGATCATATTTCATTTTAGAAAAATTGATTATGAAAAAGTAGTCATTCTAATATATATATATATTATATATATATATATATATATATATATACACATATATATCAAATATCAAAAGTAATAACGTATCTCACATATAAACTATCGTATAATATTAATCTAATTACATGTGAAATAATTTAAAGTTAAATGAAATATTTAGTTCTTTAATTCCTGTAAAAAAAATAACGTGAAGCACTATTAAAATCATTAATCTCCATAGAAAATAAAGCGAATCACTGTATTAATCTCCATAATTCTAGATAATAAATTTTTGATTTAAAACTCATATACTAAACTTTTATATTTACATTATTAATATTTGGATTTACACAATCCAAATCTCTTAACACCCATAAACTTATTAAACGAAAACGGGGAGCATTCATCTGTGCATTTATATAACTAAGTATTTTTTAAATTGTCCCACCACCGTCAAATCTTCATGTTGTTGTTAGATTCTGTTCTTCATGCATGTACTGAGACTTTGTTCAATAGACTGACGTCTGTCAGATTGATAGTAGTTATTCATTCGTTTACTATTGTTTATGTTGGATTTCTATTTAATTTGTCTTATTTGTGTAAATGGTAAATGCAAAGTTTCAAAAGGAATTTAAAAGAATATGATAGAATCAAATATAATAGTTTAACTTTGTGCTTCTTTAATTTTGCATTGAACTGATCATTTAAAACCTTTAAGATATATTATAATGTCATATTCTAAGACATATATATAATTATGGTTATTAGTTGAATGTATTGATTCATTCTAAAGTGAAAATAATTATTGAATAAATATATTTTTCATCGGATGCATGCTTACATTAAAATTCCAATAATTAGTTCTTATTTTATATTCAACGGGACAATATATATTCACTAAAATTTTGTTTAGAACAGCTTTTTTTCCTCATTCAATTTAAATGATATCTGACTCAACATTAAAAAAACAAGATTTCCACATGTTGAAGGTACGTACGTTCACATTTGCAAAGTGAAAAATATGAATTAATATTATAGATAAAGTGATAATATCAAAGGCATTGAATTTCCCAAAAAAGATAATATCAAAAGCAGGGCCTTTGAAAAGTTGAATTGAAAAGTTGAATGGCGTTGGTTCACGTGTTTGAGACTTGACCGTTAGATTCAAACCTTGTTATTAGACATGTCGTCTTCTACTATATGATTTGATAAATCGAATTTGCATAAATTAACATACATCAACACATTATTATTATCTAATACTTCCATTCCTAAATATAAGATTATTTTCCTAATTTTATTAGATTAAGGATGTAACTTATATTAGTTATTAACACATGATATTACTAATTTATCCTAACTATATATCTTTATCCTCTTTCTTCCACTATTGTTTGTTTGTTATAGATAAGTACTTTAAGAGCTTATTTGGAAAGAAATTGAGAAAAATTAAAAAGTTACTTATATTTATGAACAAATTGAAATCGGAAAGTAATCTTATATTTAGGAACGGAGGGAGTATTTACTACCCATACCCAAACCTTCTTTGATTTAGCCATAGGGAAAGCAATGGAATCTCTCTCTCTCTCTCTATATATATATATATATATATATATATATATATATATATATATAAAACGAAGTGTGTATTTTGAAGCATAAATGTTTCACACATATATACACACGCTTTCTATTTGGTGATTTATTAATAAAATGATAATCTATTATATTCATCACTAAACTAGTTATCTTTCTTTCTAAATTTTAAAAAACAAGGGCGAAGGTCCAAAAATGATACTTAACTATTAGTCAAGGAACAAAAATAGTACATAACTATTCCAAGGTACAAAAATGATACCCAACTATTGGGCATGGATCAAAAATGATATTTTCACTAATGTGACAATAAGATTGGGCGTGAAAAGTCCAAAATGCCCTTATAAAATTTTATTTTTTAAAAATATTTTCGCTAATTTTTAAGGGCATTTTGGACTTTTCACGCCCAATCTTATTGTCATATTAGTAAAAATATCATTTTTGATCCATGCCCAACAATTAGGTATCGTTTTTTTACCTTAGAATAGTTATGTACTATTTTTGTTTCTTGGTCAATAGTTGTGTATCATTTTTGGGCCTTCACCCAAAAAACAAATTGTTCAAATTATATGGATTTTAAGAAATAAACCACCTTAGAGTTTCACAACGTGTAAACATTGTGAATCGATCTACATATATACTGATACTGGTTTGATGTGTTATGATCCTTCTTAACACAATTATATAGCTAATAGTTTTATATAACTAAACTAGGTTCACCTTGCTACCTTCATCGCTGCATGTTCAAGAATATTATCATATCATTTTTAATTATTTATATTTAAATACTGGAGTAAAATTTAAGAGATAAAAGAATAAAAATTCAATAAAATATAAAATATAAATACAAATTTCACTCTTGAATCAAAATTCATGCTATTTTTCGCCAATAATTAAATAATTAACGTGAGCATGATTTCGTGAAGATTGTTTTTGGTAGATTTCATATATGGTTAATATTCGTTTTTTCATATGTTCTGACAGATAAATAGGTTGGACTGATTGATGGGAAATGCCGTTACTGACCACCTATGCTGATGACTTTGCCACAAAACAAAGAAGTTCGGTTGATAACTGATGAATCAATATATCACAAATTTTCCAAACCTACCTAATATTAAGAAATAAGGAAGGATACCATTTGAATTCTTATGAATTTTTACTTGATTAAGGCTCTTAAATACTTAATAAATTTTACGTAAGGAGCCACTAGCACTAAAAAGTTGTTTTATCTTAACTACCCTGAAAGTATAATTTCGTAGCTTAGTTGTTCAATTTTAACGATGATAAGTTAACAGTGTTAAGTGGACATGTTAGGAATGAGCAACTTACAAAGTTACAAAATAATATTTTCAAGTCATTTAAGTTCCAAAATCAAGACTTCAAGGGCATTTAAAAGAACCTCAGCTAAGGCACATCATCACATGTTCAACAAGAATTTAATCTAATGAGCATTCAATCTAACTTGGAAAAAACTTTTTTTTTCCATTAGTTAAATTTATTATAAAAACTATAAAATAATACTTTCACGACATTTAAGATCCCAAAAAACTTCTCGATGTCAATAGCTCCTCAGGTTAACCTTCTTGTTGAAGACCTTATCCCATTTTATTGGGAAAGGTGTATAATTAGGAACAACTTATTGTATACCTATTGTATAAAGTGCACATAACATAAAAGTCTTTTGTGAAGCGCACAAATATAGGGTAACAATGAAATAAAAAGATCACAAATATATGATAAATCCATTAACTTACTCTAACATCCGTCAAATTTCTAATTCAATTGTTTAAAATAACAACTTTCCTTAAGCCATTATTTTCAATAAGGATTTTAAAATTTTCACGGTGTTTAAAACTACAAATCTTCCTTGATAAGATTGCTCTTTCAGGCATAGTTTGAGGACAAATTTGTTACCAAATCTTTCAAATAATTGAGGGATGTAATGTTGAAAATGATATAGATTATACACTATACATTTCTTTCTTGGGAATGGCTCTATGTAACCCTTAAAGTAACTACTCTGGACCACTAAACACCCTAAAATAACACTGAGTACAATTTCACCCTTGAAGTAGCTAAAACGGTCCAATTTTGATTAGTGAGCCCAATAGGTCATATCGTTGGAGATCAAGTCCACAAACCCATTGCACCAGCAATTATGCTTCATTCCAACTTTCAGAGGAACAGATCACATGTTGCAAACTTGATAGACTTTGCTTTTACACTCGAGTTATAAACCTCCATAACTCCCTAAGGTTGTTCCTTTCCTCTCTTATCTTAAATTATACTCCCTCCGTTCCTAAATATAGGACCTAGATGACTTTTTTGAAAAATCCTAAAAAAAGCAAAAAATAATTTAATTATAAATTGATTTACCTAAATTTTTCTCTTAAACTAGTTTATTTACCTATAAGCTAATGGATAATCTAAAAATATATCAAATATTTCATCATTTAATAACCTATTTCGCAACCTTAATCTTTCCAAAAAAAAGTTATCTAGGTCTTATATTTAGGAACGGAGGGAGTACATGTGTTGGTTGGCTATTGATATCTTATGTAACATGTTTTGGAAAAAGGTAGTTTATTGCTAGTTGAGCCAATAAATCTCTATTGTTTCTATTTGCATGTTGCACCTTGCAACTCAATAATGCATTAGGGACAATGTAAGATTTAAGTGTGGGGAGAGAACTTGTAGTGGTTATACTTGATTCTTTGGGTTTGATGTCATGGCCACATTAGTGAAGTTTTCAGAATTATTTTCCAAAACCTTGGTGGATTATGCTTCTATGTTCTATGTTCTGAGTAAGCATTACAAAATGGGACAAGTCACAAAGTTGCATTTCCACCTATTTTCAAATGTATTTTCAGAATCTAATGTAGTAAATCTTTTGAAAAAATCATGGAGTATGAATGAACTTTACCATGACCAATGTGCCTTTTATATTTTGGATGAATTCGAAGAGTAATGCATTTTATCCTTTAAATTTTCAAGAAGTTAGTGTTAAATCAATTTTAAGGATATGCATTGTGTTTATTGGTCTTACAATTTAAATTATCTTTGACATGAGAGTAGTAGCCCTTTTGTTAAAATTTTTAGCCTTTAATTCATTTCAAGTGTGACATGCTCAATCATTCAAATGATCTGAACATAGTTGGCACATTGAGCTTTTGTGTAGTAAGAATACTATATAAAAGATTGAAAAGAAAAAGTAACACATAGCTTATGTGTTTATAAATTAAGAAGTACAAAATTTTTTTTTTAAAAAAAGAAAACAAATAAATAAATAATACATTCCTTTTATTGGCTTCAAGATTGTATAGAAATATGTTCATTGATTTTGTACCTTAAAAACAATGTTGAATTGTATTCTTCATTTCATCTCACGTTATTCTTCTAGCTTTTTCCATCATTACAATCTTACAAAGTCATTTAGATCCATTAATAATTGCATGCATAGCAAAGATGTTAAAGTGGTTAGAAGCTTTTGATTAGATTTATTTGTCAATTCTCACATTGCATTTTCTTGCTTATTGATTAAATTCATATTATTTTGATGATTATTGATTGGTTAAAATTATGTATTCTTTGCATTGTACCTTTGTCAAGGAGTACAAAGGTCTAAGTATGGGGAAAAGATTGCACCATTCTTTTGTGTGTGTGTGTGTGTGTGTGCGCCTTTTCATGGAAACATTATTGGATTGTTAGTCATGTTTTGATGATAATTGCACATAATAAGCATAGATTATAATTATTGCACAAATTGTTGAAGTTTGGTCTAGTAAAGGTTAATTTTGTTACATTTAGTTTGATTCATTGGCATACATGTGTTCGAATTCCAGGAAACGCTCTCACTGGGAGAGAGAACAACCTTGCCTAGTGAGAAACACTCCTAGTCTTCAAGTCTGGATTAGTTAGTTGCCAATAAGCGCTAGATTACTGGGCGATATTTAACTAAAAAAACTTAGTGCAGATTACCGAGCGAGTTGCAAGAAAGAAAGCAGGCCAAAACAAGAACAACTCTTTCGCACTTTTCAACTCGCGACCGCAAGAATTTTGCCTCACTTACGCGAGCCAAGCATTTTTTCCACGGACCAAGTTTCTGCCAAGCTCTATATACTCCAAAAACTACCTTTAGATATTGAATGCACTTAAGAAAATTTAGGATGTTGGATGCTCACAATAAACTTAACATAATATATGCATCTAAAAATACTAGAGTATGCTGGATATATCTTAACTTGTCTTGTAAAATACTCCCTATTGTCCTAAATATAACACCTATATGGAGAGGTAAACTTAATCCTAAATATAAGACATTTCTAATTTTTCTTTTCAAGTGATCTCAATAATTAACAAAGCAAGAGCGGATATAAGACTAAAGGTAGATAGATGGTTCAGCTGTTTGGTTACATAATGTAAATTTAACAAACTTCTCCAAAATCCTTAATGTAATCAAATCAGATAAATAAATCTTATATTTGAGATGAGAGGGAATGATTTATCATAAAACCTTTTTCAATTCTCATGTTCTTTTTATTCCTGAATTCATACATTGCCATTTAGTTAGTGAATTAATCCGTAGTTGGAAGAGTAATATGTTTATATGTGAATGGATAATACGCGTGTAGGAAAACACTTCATTATTTAGAGAATACAGAATAACTGAATTGACGACTTCTACATAAATTAGTAACATCTTTTACCTAAAAAAATAAATTTGTAGTATACATTTTTTATTTTCATTCATAAACTGTGAAGGGTTACAATTTCAATCTAATCTCAGAGTTCATTTAGTAGAATGGCAATATACATAGTTATAATACACGCCCATACACAAATACATACACACGTATAACATAATCACATTAACACTACTCGGTAGGGATAATGGGCCATTTCATTTCTTTTTCTATATGTAAACTAAACATTTTAATTGGTTGACACTTTTCATGAACTCTATAAATGGAGTACAACAAAGGCAACCAATACTAGTTATTGTATGATTGTACATCACCATACCACTCTAGCTGACCTTTAAATCCCGCACTTCCTTTTATCATTTTCAAAGGCCTCATCATCTCATTGTCTTCATGATTTAACATCTGCAGATTAAAGCATTGTCATGCTAACGTACAATGTGCACAATATTCACTAAACTATTAATGTGTAGCAGTATTATTCTAATTAAAAAAGAAAGAGGCAAAAATACCCATCAAATGTGTAAGTCTCAATAATTCAGCCCCGAGTCACTGTAAAGTTTCTAGGAACTAAGCGAATAAATTTTGTAAAAATAACATCTTAAATGTCCTTGGTTTAAAATTTAATGAAAAAAGAGTATAATGACAACACAAGTTTAAAAAGTAATGATTTCAATTTTTAAACTGACAATAAAAACTGAAGACAATGAAATATAATCTCATTGAATTGGGATATCAATGACTATTCCTACGGAACTTCACAATGAGCAAGTCTTGAATTAAGATTTGCAGATTTGAGAATTTTCAATTATTATTTCCCTCTAATTAAACTCGAACAAATTAAATAAAAATGGAAAAAAGGGATAGTAATAAATACTTACATGACAATGATACAAGTAACCAGGTTCTGCAGTAGAATCAAACTCATAAGATGCATTTGTGTGTATGTAACCAAACTTCACTACAATCTTTGTTAAAGACTTGGGTGCCATCTTGTACACGACCTTCCATCCTCTCTCATGAGCCGGCACCTCTAATTTCTTGCCACGTGCATACTCTTCCACGTGGCACTCACTCACATCATCATGTTTTCTCGCACAATCATTAAGATCCCCAAAATTGACCAGCTCTGTCTGATCCACCGCCTTAAATAATCCCAAGTGAATATGAAATGGATGATTAGCCATTGTCAGATTAATCACATACCACACCTCAGTTGAACCCTCTTCTGGTGTTTCTGTCACAGGAAACTCATAAGGTTTTGAATTTAGGTATAAATGAGTTGGGTTTCCTTTCTCTGTGCCACCGAATCCCATCATTGTTATGTACCGTGTGGGAGACACACTAGATAAATCTGCATCAGGGTATTTTATTAACCTCTTGGAAATGTGTGATGTGTCAGTTTCTGGATCAGGTTGTATGAAGAATTTAATCACCTTGCTTTTATGTTCATCCACTGGTTCACCAAATGGGAAATGAGTTGGTGCATTGTTGGCTAAAATAACAGTGTCAGTCAGTGACTCAGAAAAGTCAACAATTATATCTGTGATCTCAGATGCCCCCACTAAAACCTCGGTTGTTGTAACTGGCTCTTCTATATAAGCAGAATCTGATGCCACGTGGGTGATTTGCAAACCGTTGGTGAAGAAGAATCTATAAAATCTATCATTGCTGGCGTTGATTATTCGAAATCTGTATTTACGACGTTGTACTGTCATGCGTGGCCAAACTTTTCCATTCACAGTGATGAAATTAGCAGAGTAAAATGGCTGCCATTGGGGGTGTACAGTGGGGTGGTTTCCAGTGGAATTCACAAATAAGGAACCATTACTGAGAAAATTCAGATCAAATATCATCAACGGCCTATCAAAGGTATCTCCGGTGGGTAAGCCGAGTGGGCCCTCGATTGGAGGGTGGCGGAGGATGTAGGTCCCAAACAAGCCAGCAACAACGTTGACTCTGGTCAACCCCAGGGCATGGTCATGGTACCACATGTTTCCAGGCTGTTGATTGTTTGTGTAGTGATAGGTTTCTTTGGACCAAGTGGGCCCCGTTTCGTTGAATCCGTTGGTGAACCAAGCATTGGGGTTGCCATCACTTTGGGGTTCAATTATGCCACCATGGAGGTGAACCACTGTAGGAATACCTATTTTGGAATGGGGTATGGCACTGGGAATGGTGGGGTCCCAAGGGAGGATGTGATTTGGAGGGAGGTGATTTTCCCATGTCACATAGGTGTCAATTCCATGAAGGGCCTCGATTGTGGGACCAGGGACTGTTGCTGTTTGTTGGTCTACACCATAAGCGAAAACTGGTGTTGGAGGTATGTCCCTGTGGAATTTCTGCACCATGAAAAAGCTGTGTTAGAACTAAACAAATGTCCACTGGTCTATCCTTGATCAATGGGCCAAAGCCTATTATAAAGGGTAAAGGTGCAAAACTAGCCACCGTAAATTTCCAAATGGACAACTTTAGCACCCGTAAATTGGATGGTGCAAAACTATACATTATAAATCAAAATGGGACAAATTTAGCCACGCCGTTAAGTTAAAGCTAACCGACGTTTTGATTTAATGAAGGTGGGCCCCACGCCAACACAAACGTCTGTTAGCTTCAACTTAACGGCGTGGCTAAATTTGTCCCATTTTGATTTATAATGTACGGTTTTGCACCATCCAATTTACGGGTGCCAAAGTTGTCCATTTGGAAATTTACGGTGGCTAGTTTTGCCCCTTCACCCTATTATAAATGGGGCACAAATGATAAATAGCAGAAAGTACCAGTATGCAGATGTGATATACCCCTTTGATTGAAAAGGAGAGAAAACAGTTTTGCAGATTTCTGGTTTCTAATATTCAACCTACAAAGACAAGTAGAATCACTCGGCCACTGGATATCTTCACACAGCAAATGACACCGGTGAAAGAGTGTGTTTTTAGTTGCAGACAGGGTCACTTAGACTCTAGACTCAATGTACTACCAAATTCTATCCCCCTTCCAACAAAGAACCAATTTTAATGCTAATGGTAATGATGAACGCAAAGGGATATGCACTACAGTGTATCATTTTGATATAATTTTGAAGATAAGATTTATTTTTTTTTTAACTTTCACCTTTTTCAAAAAAAAATTTGTGATCAAAATGTAAAATAAAGATTACCTCTTAACTGTCACTTATACAAAACAAATATGTTTTATTCATTATTGAAAATTCATTAATAAAAAAATTTCATATCTCAACCATTGAAATTTTATTTGAGCAGTGTAGATCTCATGACAAATCACTATAAAGAGCTCTTGGTGCTCATCACAATCAATGAAACCTTCTACCTGAATCCTTTGCTGCTTTCTAACTAACACTTGGTTGTAGGAAAATTTTAGAACTGTGTGAGGACGTGAACAACTATGGTTAAAGAAAAACTAATAGACAAGATGTAAAATATCATTTTAATGAATAAGGGAGAAATTAATGGAAATGAACAGAAGATACCCAAGTCTTTTGGAACATGCCAATGTGAAGAGACTTGGGTTTTGGGATTCCATTTAGGAGCTCATAGCCAAGGATTCTGGGCATATCAGGAACCTCATCCACAAATTTCTCCAACTCAGATGGATCTAACAATTTGTCATCTCCTACAGAAGCAGCTAGCAAGGTGCTGATAACCACAGCTTTAAATAAAATACTTGCATGTGTGAGTTTCAGAAGCAATACTAATGATCTATACATGCCTGGCCTTATGATTTTCTAAGCTCCTCAAATATTCTGAAACAAATCACAAATGTGTTTATATACATACTTGTCGGCTATATATACACATATATAAGAGAGGAATGACAGTGAATTTGTTTTCTTGAATTGAACAACCTAATTAAATATTAGAAGAAAGGGCAGTACACTACCTCTTCATTGAGACAATAAGCTAGTTAACCTTTTCTTTATGGTTTACAGCTAATTAATTAGTACTACAGTAAAACTAAGTTAGCTATTTGATCTTTATAAAGGGCATAGGTGAGACTTACGAGGCCATCACACGAGAATTTTAAGTTGCCATTGGCTACCTGATGGAACAGAAAAACAAATACAGCGAGAAGTAACACCAATCGTAAATTTTAAATTTTATGTTGGGAAGGAGTAAATACTGTAGAGGCAAGATAAAATAATAAACTAACAAGTCAAAACAAAGCAGTGATTTTCACATGAAACTCTCAGGATAAAGACATTATCTCTCTTTTTAAGTTCAAATACTCCTTACTCAGTTTATTCCTTATTAAAAGACATTTTTAACCAGAGAATGTAGATTAAAAAGTCAGTTAAAGATAATAAATACGTAAAAATTGCCATCATATTCATAAAAATACCCTCATTTATAAGGATGGAGAGTAAGAGAAAGAATAATAAGTAGAGAATGAGGACAATAACTGAAGTGACACTCCTTATATATTTATTGGAAGAAGATTGCCTCCTCATCTTTTGTCATCTTATCACAATCATGGGAGTTTGTTTCTTATAATAAAATGGATGGAGTGGCATTTTAATTTATTTGAAAGAAAAGTTAAAAAGTATTTCATAAAACTTCTCTCAAAAACAATATGAGACATATTTCTGGTTTTTATTTCATAAAACTTCTCTCAAAAACAATATATTATTTAAGGTGGATCAGTGGTCAAAAGAATGGAGAGATAGTGTGTATTGTAATTAGCAGCACGTATATTGCATTGTTTTCTTCTTTTTGTTGGTGTACAAAAAGGAGAAGAAAAATAATAATCTTATTCAATGAAGAATGTGTGATTACATTATATAGGTAATAGGAAGCCCAAAGGGAATAAGGCCCAATAAGGCCAACTATTTACTAAACCCTAACTACACATATTTACAACAAACCTTAACACTCCCCCTCAAGTTGGAGCATATATGTCAATCATGCCCAACTTGTTACAAAGATAACTAACCCGGTTCCCATCTAAGGCTTTAGTGAGAAGATCACCGAGTTGATCACTAGATCGCACGTGTCCAGTAGAAATAAAATTCTCCTGTAGCTTATCACGAACAAAATGACAATCAACTTCACTGTGCTTGGTACGTTCATGGAACACTGAGTTTGAAGCTATATGTAATGCTGCCTGATTATCACACCAAAGCTTTGCAGGGAGAGAGGTTTTGAGGCCAACCTCCTTTAACAACTGATATATCCACACAACCTCACGTACAGACTGTGACATAGCTCTATATTCTGCCTCTGCACTAGAGTGTGATGCAACCCCTTGTTTCTTACTTCTCCATGATACAAGATTCCCACCTACAAAAACACAATATCCAGTAGTAGATCTTCTGGTTTTCTTACATCCTGCATGATCAGCATCACAAAAACATTCAATGTCTGTGTGACCATAGTTTTTATACAAAATACCGCGACCTGGAGACCGCTTAAGATAGCGAAGGACATGCTCCAAGGCTTCCCACTGACCAACAGTTGGAGCTCCCATGAATTGACTAAGAAAACTCACTGAGAAAGTCACATCTGGGCGAGTTATAGTCAGATAATTTAATTTACCAATCAGTCTACGATATCTGTCAGGATATTCAAATGGTTCTAGCTTCTTGGGATCAACTTTCTTTCTGATATGCTCAGGGAGCTCTTCAAATGGTATTTTATTATCCAGCTCTAGGTAAGGATTGGCAATCATTGGTGAATTGCTTGGTGCAGCTCCTAACTTCCCTGTTTCTTTTAACAAGTCAAGGACATATTTCCTCTGGGTAAGAAAAATACCTTTCTTGCTTCTCATGACCTCGATACCCAAAAAATACTTTAACGGCCCTAAATCCTTTCTTGCTTCTCATGACCTCGAAGACCTTAAGAGACGATATTCCATCGACATTACTTCCTGTAATCACAATATCATCAACATACACAACTAAAAGAATCAAGCCAGCATCCGAGTTCTGGTAGAATACTGAATGATCACATTTACTTTGAATTAGCCCAAACTTCCGAACAACAGAACAGAATCTATTAAACCAAGCACGAGGACTCTGTTTAAGATCATACAAAGAGTTACGAAGAAGACAAACCTTCCCATTCTCCCCCTGAGCAACAAAACCAGGCGGTTGCTCCATATAAACTTCCTCATTTAAAGTGCCATTGAGAAAGGCATTTTTGACATCTAGTTGATGAAGAGCCCAATCATATGTAGCGGCCATGGAGATAAACAATCTGACTGATGAGAGTTTAGCCACTGGAGAGAAGGTTTCAGAGTAATCAACCCCATAGGTCTGAGCATAACCCTTAGCAACAAGACGAGCTTTAAGACGCTCAAGAGAGCCATCAGCCTTAGTTTTGATAGTAAAGACCCACTTACACCCAATCGCCTTCTTCCCTTTCGGTAAATCAACAAGAGTCCAAGTACCACTTTGTTCAAGGGCCATCATCTCCTCCTCCATTGCCGCACGCCAACCCGAATGACTTAAGGCTTGGTGAAGAGGGGTAGGAATAGTAATGGAGTCCAAAGAAGCTATGAAAGACTTAGAAGTAGGAGATAAATGGTTATAGGAAACATAAGAAGAAATAGGATAAGTGCAACTACGTTTACCTTTTCGAAGTGCAATAGGCAAGTCATCAGAAGTAGGGGAAATATCATGTTCTGGCTCAATGGGAGGGACAGAATTTTCCTCATCATGTGGTTCGAGATCCGACGAAGAAGCAGAAATGGGAGGGTCACCATCTGGAACAGCCACATTACTCTCTTTTTTACGCTTCTGATAAACGTAGTGGATTGAAGGTCGTTCTGGTACCTGTACTGGCAAAGGTGTACTAACAACTTGATAAACCAAGAGATCATCATCTTCATTAGGTGAAGACGGGGAAGATGCCATGGGAAAAAATGGGGTGGACTCATGAAAGGTAACATCAGAAGATACCAAATAACGATTTAGAGTAGGAAAAAAACAAGTATGTCCCTTTTGAAACCTTGAGTATCCAAGAAAAACACACTTTAATGCCTTAGGATCCAACTTAGAAATAGTCGGCCGAACATCACGAACAAAACAAAGACAACCAAAGATCTTTGGATCAAGATGAAACAAAGGTTTGGAAGGAAAAATTGTTGAAAAAGGAATATTTCCATCAAGAACGGCGGAAGGCATGCGATTGATCAAAAAACAAGCCGTAGAAATAGCGTCTGCCCAAAAAGGTTTAGGGACATTCATTTGAAACATTAGTGCACGAGCTACTTCAAGTAAGTGACGATTTTTCCGTTCAGCAACACCATTTTGAGCTGGAGTATCAACACAAGAGGATTCATGGATTATACCTTTTTAAAGCATGAAGTTCTGAAAGTTTGAGGAAAAGTATTCCTTAGCATTATCACTACGCAAAGTGCAAATAGAAACACCAAATTGAGTTCGAATTTCAGAACAAAAATGAGAAAAATGTGAAAGTACTTCAGAACGATTTTTCATTAAATATAGCCAAGTAGTACGAGAATAATCATCAACAAATGTTACAAAGTACTTGAAACCAGATTTGGATTCAATATGACACGGACCCCAAACATCAGAATGAACTAACTCAAAAGGGGACGCAGCCCGTTTATTGACTCGAGACACATGTGGAAGACGATGATGTTTGGCAAACTGACATGACTCACATTCTAAAGTAGACACTGAATTAAAATGTGGATAAAGTTTCTTTAAAGATGCTAAAGACAAATGACCCAAACGACAATGCACTTCAAATGGGGTGGAGTCGACAGGACAAGCAACCGAACGATGCACTCGATCATCAAGAAAGTAATGGCCTCCAGACTCGTAACCTCTACCAATTATCTGCTTCGTCGTAAGATCCTGAATCAAACAATAATTAGGAAAGAGTGAGATAAAGCAATTTAGTTGTTGTGTTAGTTTACTAGGAGAGAGGAGATTAAAGGCAAGGTCAGGCACATTTAAAACAGATGATAAGTGAATAGATGGAGTTGGATGAATAGAGCCAGAACCAATAACACAAGAATTAGATCCATTTGCAATCGTGATTCTAGAGGGATTGGCGTACGGGGCATAAGAGGAGAAAAGATGATGGTTACCTGTCATATGATCAGTGGCACCTGAATCGATGATCCACTTGGAGGAAGAAGAGACCAGACAAGTGGCATTATTACCTGTATCAGTAGGAACTGGTGAAGCAGATAGAGCCATGGATTCCTTGTATTTAGCCATCAACTTGGCATACTCAGCTGCTGAAATAGTAACTTCTACAGTAGAAGATGCTACATGTGCAGATCCTATTCGCTTCAGTTTGTTCTGGAGCTTACGACAATTACGCTTTGTGTGACCCGATTCTTTACAGTAGTAACAAGTAATAGTACTGGAGTCAGATGAAGCTCCCCCTGACTTAGATGAGTTCCAAGTAGGTGGTCCACGATTATCCTTATTATCCCACGAACCACGACTAGCAAGGGCGCTAGCAGGAGCAATAGGAACAGATGAGGATGGAGAGTCAACTTCAGCACGTAGAACACGAGAGTAAACCTCTGGAAGGGAAGCAAGAGTATCACTAGATAAAATTTGAGACGAACTGTCTCATAACCTTTAGGAAGACCATGAAGAAAGCTCATGATTGCTAACTTTTCCTGTTGAGACGCCTGCACCTTAACATCAGGCGTTAGATGCATTAATTGCTTCAACTCCCCATAAATCTGAGTAAAATTCATATAATAAGAGGTCAATGAAGGGTCCTGCTCCTGCTTCTGAGGATTGAAAAAGGCTTTGCACACCTCATAGATGCGTGAAATATTTCCTTTACCAGAGAATAGAAACTCTAAGTATTCCATGAGCTCCTTCACATAAGAGCAATGAGTCAAAGAAGGAAGTATGTCACTATCAATAGAATTCTGAATTTGCAAGAACAAATGTGCATCATCTCTAATCCATGTCTTATTAGAATCATCGGTTGGAGGAGTCTCAGTCAAATGACCCTCTTTCCCAATACTCAACAAATACAATCGAATTGTCTTGTTCCAATCATGGTAATTCTTACGAGTTAACTTGTGCTCAGAAATTTTACTAATTACAGGAACACTATCAGACAGAACAGCCACCTTTCCTTCAGCCATTGAAAACAATAAAGCTTCAAAAAGGAAATCCAAAGAAATTCCAACAAACAAGAAGGCAACAACCAAATAGCCTCACCAGGGGCTCCAAACGGCCAAATGAAGACCAGAAACAGATCAGAAACGGACGGCGAACTCTCGGCGGTGGAAAGCGGCAGACTCCGGCGGCGCATGGATCAGAGACGGCGGCGCGTGGCGTCACGGCGGCGGCGCGTGACGGCGCGTGGCAACTCTGATGGCGGAGCGGCCGGCTGGGGTATGTTCGCCGTCGCGGTGCGCACCCGTTGAGGTGGCGCGTGTCACGAGGTGAGGTCCAGAAGAGCACAGATCGGCCGAAATCTCCTTCGTTCACGTGAACAGTACCCGGACTCAGGCGGCCAGAAACGAAAAATCACAAACCCTAAAGAGCCTATGCTCTGATACCATGTACAAAAAGGAGAAGAAAAATAATAATCTTATTCAATGAAGAATGTGTGATTACATTATATACGTAATAGGAAGCCCAAAGGGAATAAGGCCCAATAAGGCCAACTATTTACTAAACCCTAACTACACATATTTACAACAAACCTTAACAGTTGGTAAACACCACCTAGTAATTCAGCGCCTATTAGTAATAGACTATTCCAGACTTGAGGGGTAGGAGTGCTACCCACATAGGCAGAGTTGTCTTGTCTCCTCTCCCAATGAAATCGCTTCTTGAAATTCGAATATATGTTCTCATCCTTATGGGGGTTGAAGCCTACTAATGGTAGTGGTGCATTGTTTTCTTGTTGAATTAGTTACTTGTCATTTAGCAGCTGTGATGCTAATTGACACATAGGCATAGAGTCAAACAAACTATAAATATTGTTACATGTATTGAGTCACATTTTGTGGAATATACATCATTCCACACCGTTTCTCTCTAAATTCTCTCGTTCTCTACCCCGGTCCAGTATAAGAACTGCTATCAGAGTAATCTCTGTCTCTCATGGCACCGGAGACACGATCATTAGAGAAAACAAGAGAATTGAGAGAGAAGAGATGAAATGATGTATATTCCAGAAAACATGACTCAATGTAACAGTATTTATAGTTTGTTTGACTCTCTATTCCTACGTGTCAATTAGCATCACAGCCACTAAATGACAAGTAACTACCTCAACAATAAAACAATGCACCTGCGCGCTGCTAATTACAGTACACACATGCTATCTCTAAACCCACCCTAATTACCACATATCACCCTTTTGGATAAGTAGAGGAAAATTTGAGGCAAAAACATGATAGAAACATAGGAGAATCAATTTTTTTCCCCAGTATGGATGAAATAAAAAAGCAAAAAAAGAGGAAAAGGGAGAAAATTAAGGATGACACTCACCATATTTTCCCCAACTCTTTTCTCCAGATATGAAGAGATTTTGAGAAGATTCTGGTTCTTCTGCCTTCATCATGTGGTATTTATACTTGAGCCAACCCAACATTCAGTGACATTCACCAGTCCAACCAACTCTACTAAGTCACCTTCATAAATATGGAAATTTCTTCTAATATGATTTTAAACATGTGAAAATCAAAAAATAGATTTTTAAAGGTATAAAATTTGACTTCTCTTTCAATTTATTTAATTTAAATGTATCACCTAAAATTGTAGTACTATTCTAACGCTATTTAATAAATTTTAGATATTTTCATGAGCCTGAAAGCCTGAATAAATTAAAATATTTCTTTGAAACAATTAATCAAACTTTCCTTGTTTATAATGGGCTTCTCTAACAAATTGTAAGAACTTACAAGCATCATTATGATCTTAAGTGGTTACAAAAATCAATTGATCATATCTATTCTTAATAACAACACACACACACACACGTATATGCATGTATAAATGAAATTAAATAATGAATTGACTATCTGAATAGATAGTCTATTATCTATGCATGTAGCCAGACCTTATGGAGGAATTAAACAATACTCACTCTAGTCCAAATTATAAGACCACATTGACTGTTTTTGAGAAATTAATGATGCAAAATCAATCACTTTACATTGCCTGCAGTTAATTTTTTTTCTTCAAAACTAATTTATCTACTAATAAACTAACATATCATTTAATTACATGTGACATATATTATAATTTACTGATCTAATTTCCTCCTCTAACTTTCAAAAAAAGTCCAAGGGATCTTATGGACCGGAGGGAGTAAATAATCACTTTGAAATGTTGATAATTATATTTTTGCCTCATTCTACTTATAAACTAACCTCTAATCTAAATACATGTGACATGTGTTATAATTTAGGTTTAAATATCATTTTGTCCTATAAACTATTTCTAAGACCTCAATTTGACCTATAAACAATAAAATGACTCATTCTGTCCTACAAACAAAATAAAAGGGTCAATTTGGCCAGAATAAGCCATTTTATTTTGACCCTTTTATTGACCAAATTGACCCTTTGTGTAGGCTAGATTGACCCTTTTATTTTGTTTGTAGGCTATAATGAGTCATTTTATTATTTGTAGGCCAAATTGAGCTATTGAAAATAGTTTATAGGCCAAAATGATATTTAAGCATATAATTTAATGGTCTAATTTGCTTCCTTAACTTCCAAAAAAAAATCAAAGGGATCTTATATTTAGGACTACGGGAAGTATTTAAAATTCAATTGTTCTCCATAACAATGATCCATGTAAACTATGTACTCTTGAAACCTTCCAACCACTGTTACTCATAGTAAGCTTAAACCTTCCAACCACTATTACTCATAGTAAGCTTAAAGTTGTAAGTAGTTAGGTCAATGAGACCTGGGTCTCTATGCCTACCAGGTTTTACTTTCACAACCGTTAAGTTATGTTAATTAATCTTTCGAGAGGGTAGAAAACCACCTAGTTCAGGAGTACTCCATAAAACTTCAAAGACAAAACTTTTGCATACCATAAACCTATATACATATATGGAAAATTTTATTATGTAATTATTCATATATAAAATAAGATATAGAATAAAATTATACCTGGTTACCATAGCTAAGTTCTGAACCGACTCCTTTCCTCTCTGGTGCCATGATGAACTCAAAACAAAAGCCAGAGCTTATATACATGTACTGGTTTAGGTTAAGATCTAGACTATATATGATATAAATTTCTCTACTAGATCATAAAATAACAGACACTAACCTGACAAATCTCTCTAACTCTCAATGTTTGATGAATGAATACTTCAACAACCTTTATGTAATACTCATATGATATTTCCCATTTGGAAGCCTTCCATATTTATTCAATAAAGGTAAAACAATGGCTACTTTAAGTCATGGAATGACCCAGATTTACTACTTTATTAATCTTTATGAATCTTCTGTACATATGAGATTCTCAATTTACCTAGAGATAGATTTGAACAGGACACCGTTCAAATTTGAAATTGCTCCAGACTTGAAATTATTCAATACAATCTAACCATCAATCAATTGTTCAATATCCTTTTACCACCTTAATAGGTGTCAAACAGTAACAACGACATATGATTCAAACTTAAAAATATTAGCTTCCTTTTCATTCATTCCCACAACATATCTCTAATTCATCACCCAAATTAGACCTTATTCCTATACTTCAAATAACATTGAATAACATTTAATCCATAACAGGACCTAATGCCATAATCACTCAGAAACTAAAAGTTTAATTCATATAACATCAAAACCGAGCCACACATGCTTAAACATTTTTCATTCTTTTCATATTCAAAAACACCTATCACATGCAACTTCTTTCACAATTAATTACATCTAAATTGAATGTAAAGTTTCCCATTTAACCTACAACGACAATGGTTCAGCATTTTCCCAACATAAGAATAACCTTAAGGCTACAAGTTACAGATTTAAATCAAAGCAGAAAAACAAATCGCTATTCTAAATTCATTTAGGCCTATAACTATGGGTTAAGCTTAAAACATCAATGTCAAATACTTAATCTCTCCTTTACAAACTAATTCAAAACTTAAAAAAAATGAAATCTTGCCTAACTTATCTTCAATTCAGAAAATCAGTCTCTAATCTCCAGAAATTCATCTCTCATCAAATTTAACATAAACCTCAGGCTTCCTTAATATCCAAAGCAATCCTCCCCTGTTACAATCATTATCATCCACGAAAATTCAACTGAAATTCATTCTTAAAACGCCTATTCTGCCTTCCAAATCTGCATACTTCAAAGTCACTATACAACAACAACAATAGCCATATCTCATTAAACGGGTTCATCTACATGGATCGCCATTGTGCTCTATCAGTATTCAGTAACAAAATCTATACTATATTTCAATCAATATCTAAGCTGAAATATATCAAACATGATATAAACACTATCTAAAATGAACAGAGCAGAGATTAATAGTTCAAAAACATCACATATCAATTAAAATTAACACCAAAAACAACACTAACGCACTATTGCATACACTTGATCGAAAAATCTGAGCTGAAACAGGAAAAGCTTCAGCATGGAAAGTTACTTCAAACTTAGAAGTTCAAAAAACTGTTAAAAAGTAAAATGAAATCTCAAATTTCTTGAGGGAAATTCAATTGCTAAGTTGTAGCATTGAAATGAGAGGTTAGAGGAGTGCAGAGTGTAGAGTAAACTCACCAGATCTGAAATACGAGATTGTATGGTCAAACCCCACATACTCCGGCGCCGATGAAGCTACCAAGTTCCGGTGAAGAAGAAACAAAAATGGAATCATTTTGCCCAGGAAGTTAGTTAAGTTAGTTATTTACCCATGATAATAATATTACCAATTTAACCCAACTATATAGGAGTACATTTTATCCTAGCTCTCCCTCTTTTATTTGTTACTCCATTATCAGATAAGCATTTTAGAGTTAATTAGGGAAAAGTTGTGAAAAGTTAAAATGTGAATTATAATTAGGAACATATTGAATTTCAAAAGTTATCTTTTTACAAATGGAGAGAGTATTATCTATCGAGGCAAACTAAAGTTTTTTTTTTCACACACTGAGGCCAACTAAAGCTTCAAATGTGTCTCATAATCATAATAATAATAATAATAATATTATTATTATTATTATTATTATTATTTTTTATGATTATTACATCCTCTAGTCCCTAATGGCTAATATAAATATAATATAAGAACACAAAATTTGAATGATCTTATCCAAAATATAAGAGTTCATTTTTTCATAATTTGTCCAAACTCTGTTTCATATTTATTAATGCTTACATATTTTTTCTCTTAATCATATCATAATAAATGAGAGCAATATGAAAGAAAAAAAATTTACTTCAGATATTCAATTAACGTTTGCATGTTTTCTTATAAAACGTGTTTTGGCACTTGAACTTTTTATATTAGGTGGGACATGGGAATAAAATTGGGGAGAATTTCACCTAAGAACCAAATTTTGGAATGAATTAAAAAAGCAGGACCAGAAAGAATTGAAACATTAGTTGAGGACCTTGGGGGCAAATTAAAATTAAATCAGGAAGACTAAAGACCAAAGTACCCTTATCTGTCCTAAATTCATTTTCCTCACTCAACTCTATTCCTCGGCCTCACTCTCAGCGAAAATCCTCAAATCCTCCTCAAAATGAAAGTTTTTCTCATCTCTCAAATCGAACGGTAGCTGAGCGAAACGCTACCTCATTCCCCATGTGAATTTCTGACTATACTCTACTGTCGCCCATGTTCTAAAACCGTGAGGTCGTCCGCTGTTTTCCTCCACTGTTGACACTTCGTTTGTTTCTTTCAACCGAAATTGAACTCGAAGGTATTCCCTTTTTCTTCAGTTGTGTTAGAAGGCTGTGTGTTTGCAATTTCTTTTGCCATCATTATATTGCTTTAGTGGCTACTTAACACACCTTTCTTTGGTCGCGCCCTATGTTGAGCTGTGAGGGTTCCTTTTATTTCTGTCTTGGCCTATGTATGCTTAACACACACCTTGTTCTTGGCCTACATCCTCTTTTATTATTTGGAATAAATGAATCAATATTGAGTTTTGAAGATTCACTTTGAACTACCCGCTTAACACATCTTGTTCATGTAGACCTTATTAATTCTACACTACAAAAAAAGCGGCGCTTTCCGGCGTACACCTTCCGGCGTTTTCAACAAAAACGTCGGAAACAACATGCCTTCCGGCGTTTACTAAAAAATGCCTAAAAGAAACGCCACAAAATTTGGCGCGCGCTTCCCGCCTTCTTTCCCGCGCATACATACCGGCGTTTTTGGACACAAGAACGCCGGTATGTATATTTTAATAAAAAAAAATTGTTATTTGCTTTTCTTTTCTTTTTTTTTTGAAAAATAAGACATATCGGCGTTTCTTGAAAACGCCGATATGTCTTTTATTTTTTTAAAAAAATAATAAAATATGCTTATCGGCGTTTCCAAGAAACGTCGATACGCCGATAAGCATTTTTATTTTTTTAAAAAAAAAAAACTACATACCGGCGTTTCCGGAAACGCCGGTAAGCGAAGGAAAAACGCCGGTATGTGTTTTATTTTTTAAAAATAATAAAAATAATTATCGGCTTCGGCGTTTCTTGGAAACGCCGATATGCGATATTTTTTTTTTAAAAAAAATAAACTTCATAGCGGCGTTTTCATGACACGCCGATAAGCGAAGGAAAAACGCCGGTAAGTATTTTTTTAATATTTAAATATGTATCGGCGTTTGAGAAATCGCCGGTAAAATAGTAATATAATATCACTTTCCGGCGTTCCTATAATAAACGCCGGTATGCTCCACCTTCCCTATAAATAAAGATGCTCCCCCCTCATTTTCCCTTGCTCATTCATTTCTTTCTCCTTCCTACTTCTTTCTATTTGTTTCTCAGCAATCATCTCTTGCTTATTGTCATATCTCTTTTTATTTATATTTGCTTCATTTTTGTTTATTTTTATATCATTATTAATTTACATATTTGATATACTTTAGTTGCTCTTATATGTATTATTTTCTTTTAATGTGTGTAATATGATTTTTCTGTCGTTATCATTTATTAATATTTTTTATTTTTATCTATAATACTAATATTTTTGTCCCAATTTAATGTTAAATTGGGACGAAAATTTATTTTTTTAATAATTTTTAAACACTTTTCGGCGTTTCTGTAAACGCCGAAAAGTTCATATTAAATAATAGCATACCGGCGTTTCCCCAAAACGCCGGTATATCAATTATTAAAATAATGGACATATCGGCGTTTCGGGAAACATCGGTATGTCTGAATATTATATTACTTTTTGTAGCCCGCTTTTCGGCGTTTGTGGCACCCTACGGCGTTTTGTAAAAACGCCGATGTGCTACTTTTCCACATTTTTTTATCTGCGATTTGCAAAAACGCCGTAGCGTCGTTTCGCCGGAAAAAACGCCGGAGAGAGGCAAAAATAAACGCCGGTAAGCAGCACTTGTTTTGTAGTGCTAGTTAAGGTATATCTCATAAATTGTTCAATCCCTAACTATTCATTTAACAGAATCTTCTTGGTGGGTGAAAATGCTCAAATTAGTTTACATTTGGAAAACTCTTGGAAATAAGTTTCCACAATGAAAGTTGAAAGGTGAAAAGTGAAAATGCACATTTACGGAGAAAGATGCACAGAATTTTTAGGAAATGGATAAGTAAAGTACTTACTCCCTCCGATCTCTAATGTAAGAGCCCAAAATTTGAATGGTTTTGGTCCCTAATGTAAGAGCTCACCCCATATTCTCTCCTCATTCAATGCAGTTTTTCCTACTTTACCCCTAACTCTCTTTCATATTTATTAATGCTTATGTATTTCTCTCTCTAAAGTACCATAATAAATATGGACAATTTTGGAAAAGAAATATTAACTTCAGACACCCAACTAACATTCACATGTTTTCTTAATAAGCGTTTTTTTTGACGGCTAGCTCTTACATTATGGACCGGAGGGAGTATTTTTCTAGATTTGTACACTACTAGAAAGAAGGGTATTTACACAGCTTTGTTTACTCCACTCATTTGTGTCATGAAGCAAGGACAAGTGTGACACTAGGAGCAGTGAATCTAGTTCATCCATTCATATATTATGTCATGCCATGTATATGTTCATAATTTGAACTATCATTTTAACATGTATTGTAAAGAATTTGTTTGTCTAGATTTGTACACTGCTATAAAGAAATGATTTGTACATATCTTTTACACCATTCATTTGTTTGGTTTCAATGCAGTCCCCAAGTAAGGAAATGGAGAAAAAATATGCCCCTCCATTCAACACATGATGTTTCGTACAAGGATTTAACGAGTTGGGGCATTTTATCAAAAGCGACAAAACCTGATAAAGAGGGTTGAAAAATTGGGGTTTAGGAGGTTGGTAGACGTGAATTGGACAAAGTTCCCATGTACAAAAATTTTGCAACCGAAGACAAAAAGGGAATTGATGACAGTGTTTGTAAAAATTGATTGTTGAAGTATATGCACTACGAAAAATTCACTAATTCCCGATGGTTATTTTCGCCACGCTCTGATGTCTATAACCGCTGAAATGATACTGCGCGTAAAAAACGAATGTCGAAAAATTGTATGTGGAAATACTACTTTTCGTTGTTTATATATACGTCGTAGAGGGACATAATCGCCGGTCGGAAATCTTACCGGCGTATAGTTGCAGCATATATATACGCCTTCATGTATTTGATTTTTTAAATATATAATTACCACATGACGTATATATAAGCCGGTAAGCATTTTATTTTTTTTTTAATAAAAAAAGACCACATATTGGCATATATATACGCCGCTATATGATAATTAAATATTGGGCAAATGTATATGTGGCTGAATAAAACAGTGAGAAAGAGAGAATATTAATTGTGTAGAAGTGCCTAATTTAGGGTTTGTGGCCCAACAAGAAAATTACAAAACAAGCCCAATAGGTTTAGGCATTATCAAATAGAGAAGGGAGAAAAATATGACGATGGTGATATTAATTTGGAAAAAATGGTACAACACTTTTATATATGAGAGAGAGAATTAGATTTATCAGGAATGAGATATTAGGGTTTTAGGGCTTAGAAGTAGAGTGTGTGGCATTTGGAAGTGAGTAGCTACTACATATTGAGTTCTATGAGGGGGACTGGGAAATGAAGGGCATCCTAATAATGGTTTCAAATCATCATATGTTGAAGATCCTTAATAGGGGGTAAAGGAAAATGTCGATAACTGAACAACTCAGATAAACGATGAAATGACATCATTAAATCATGGAAGCGCATAAAATTTGGATTAGCCAAAAAAATCAGGAAAAGGTGGCGTATAAGCATTCAGATTGTCAAAAAAAAAGTATCGCATTTCTTATACTTGTTTGTGCTTCATCTCCCATTTTTACATACTCCACCAAAAGAACCCCTTCATTATCCGTTCATGGAACTTTCTTCTGAGTAACTTCAGTGTCACTTCCTTCCTTGCCCTTATCATTGAACCGTGGCACGTCCTCATCACTAAGGGCCTCCATATCTTCAACATCAACTACCATGTCACTCATTTTTTGCAGCAGTATCACACAACATGCTGAAAAAAAGCTTCACACCAACAAAAACATCAAAAATGCAAAATCAAATAGGATAAAACAAAACACCAACGAAATTTGATTGTTACACCAACTGTAATCTTATATTGATATGATAACATTGCAGCTATGATAATATTCTGAATTTGAGTGTTGACTCTAGCCTTCATTATTAATTTTGCTTCATGGGATTTCATTAGTTTGCTCTTACTTGCTTGTTTTAGAAATATAATGTTGTTTTGTTTGTAGCTATCTGGTTCTGAATCTTTTAATAGCTGATGAAAAATCATATAAGCATTGTTCAAGGATTATAGTGCACTACAAAAAATTCTATTAAAACTCTAACTTCAATTATTTTTTTGTTTATAAAATCAAATTATGCATGATATCATATCAAATTTGTTAAACATGTCAATATAAATAATATTAATTTTCTATTTTCAAAAGAGCTACAGAGAAGAATCTTGATAGATAGGAAAACTTTTTTATTATACCATGTGATTTAATGTGATTACTTTGTATCTTTATTTTTATGTTTATTTTTTATGTTTATATTTATGTTTAATTATCAATTCCACTGCTTGAAGTACCTCGCCAAACCAGAGTCAGTTAATTTTTATCTTGCCTCTAATGATCGCTACATTCTTTTGATATATATATATATATATATATATATATAATGGTTTCAAATCATCATATGTTGGAAGATCCTTAATAGGGGGTAAAGGATAATGCCGATTACTAAACACCTCAAATGAATGATAAAATGACATCATTGAATCATGGAAGCGCATAAAATTGAGATTAGCTAAAAAAATCAGAAAAATGTGGCATATAAGCATACAGATTGTCAAAATAATATCACGTTTCTTATTCTTGTTTGCGCTTCATCTCCCACTTTTACAGCAGTGCTTCAGCCTAGTTCACTCTCTTGATTCTTGTGCACACAATTCAGGAGGATATAAAGGCAAGTTATTCTGTTTAAACCAATTTTTACGAGTATTCCAATAGTGTTTTATCTCATTATCAGTACGGCCAAACATAGTATAAGAAATAATTTCAAAGGATTAAAATAATGAACTTGAAGTTGCACTGAAACTGAAAACTAATTGTTGGGTCATCAATATTGATGAAGATAGACAACAATGACTACCAATGCCTAAGATAATTTACCTAAACATGTTGGCTATTTCATGACCAAGAAGAAAATATTAATTTAACTAAAATTTGTAGTCATGCGTGCCCATTTACTACCCATTTCATTATAGAGTTTATCAACCAACTGCTCTTCTTCATACGTAAAAGCTCATTTCTTTAAATTCGGGTTTAAGTAATTTTTCCACCGAAAATGACATCTTTTACCAGATCGAGATATACCTGAATGCTTATGAACATTATATCAGTTCCTATTCCCATTCTTCTCAAGATATGTAACATCTTAAAAAATGTAATCAGGGATTAGTAGTGGTTAAGGTTTAATTTTTGAATTATTTATGAGCATAGAGAAGGTTCAAAGGGAAATTCCAGCAAAATGAAAGCATTTTGAAGAATTCATGATTAAGTTCAAAAAAATTATTTTAAATTAAACACATAATCTATATATATACAAAACATGAATAAAAAATTTAGAGCAGCCACAAAAAATCTCAATAAATTTTAAAGACAACTTACATCACTCATGTAAGTTTAATTCATGATTATGCACATATATATGTGATTAGAAATTATTTAATTCCAATTTATTTGATACACAATAAATTAATTTCAAATAAAAATCACTTATTTTTATTTTAATTGATACACAATCAATTTAGTTGATACACAACCAATAAGGATCACTTATTTCTATTTAACTGATACACAATCAATGTCAAATAGAAATCACTTAAAAATCACTTATTTCTATTTTAATTGATACACAATCAATGAATATCAAATTAGGATCACTTATCCTTATTTAATTGATACATACTCAAGTAATATATGTTTAAAAAAATAAAAAAAATGGACCCACACAACTTAAATTAATTAAATAAATGGTAATGGGCCACGGATCATATAAATTAATGAACAATTTGAAAAAATGATTGAGACCGAACACATCGGCCCAGTTTCAAACCTCCCTTCCTTTTTTTTGTTTTTACTATTCGGGCCACGACCCAAAAAAAATGTTTTTTTCATGTCCGGACCGGTTTGAGCCGACTAGTCCGGTCCGGTTCACGAAGAACCTTTGTCTGACGCGAATTGCACAGAGTTCCCAAAAGACCTCATGTATGAGATAGTAAACAGGTATCTGCTGATAAAAAAAAACAGGTATAATGCCCCATCAAAACAGTTCGGGTTAAGTTGTGGAGACCCTAATGAGTTTAAAAAGTAGAGGTTCAAAAGAAGTGTTAGTTTAAAATAAAGATGTTGTTGAGAAGATGAAGTAGCATGTAAGGTCAATAGCATTTGGCACAATTCTTGAAAGGATTAAGGAAAAAGACGATGACTATGAGTTTTACTTTATGTTGTTTATTTAGGCGCATCTTTGTGCCCTACAGATTGTAGACCAATTAACGACAAACTATTTAAGTTGATGATGTCCACAAATAATAAGTGGCAAAATTTTGATTGGGCAAGCTACATGATCGAAGATTTGTCTTCCCATGTACAAAAATTTTGCTACCAAAGACAAAAGGGAAAGCATCAGAGATCAAAACTCTAGGAGGATGCCTTTATTTTCTCATGGAAATTTTGTTATTTTGCATATTTCAATTCTAGTGATATTGGTGACTATGTTTGTAAAAATTGATTGTTGAAGTATATGCACTACAAAAAATTCGCTGATTTCCGGTGGTTATTTTCGTCGCGTTTTGACTTCTATAACCGTTGAAATGACGTTGCGCGTAAAAAACAAATTCCGGAAAATTGTCTGTGGAAATACTACTTTCCGTTGTTTATATATACGCTGTAGAGGGACATATCGCCGGAAATATTACCGGTGTATAGTTACGGCGTATATATACGCCTTCATGTATTTGATATTTGAAATATATAATTACCACATGGTGTTTATATAGCCGATAAGCATTTTATTTTTAATAAAATAGACCACATACCGATATATATATATATATATGCTGCTATGTGGTAATTAAATATTGAGAAAATATTCAATTTTGATACATAACTATCGGCCAAGGACAAAAAATAATACATAATTATTTCAAGGTATATCAACGATATATATGTTGATATGCATTTTATTATTTTAATAAAAAAGACTATATATATATATAGGGTATGCATTTATATTTTAATATTTAATTACCACATATCGGTGTATATATACGCCGATATGTTGAACATATTGTATAGAGAAACCTCAACTTCTGTAATTAATTTAACAAGTTTATACTTATTAAATTAAGATGGAAGTTGAGGTTCAAATAACAACAAAAAGAGTTATTAATAACTCTTTACATGTTATGTCACCGTGTTTTTTATCAACGACCAACATTGGCTTTTTAGTCGTTAATCATGGTCGTGAAAAGCCTATTTTTTAGTAGTGATTGACAAAAACAAACTAAATAAACAAATGAAGGCACCTGTAGAACAAAGTTAGAAAAAAACTAAACCAAAGATTAGTATTATAAAATCTTATTAAAAGATAACCATAATCGATTTAATAAATCAAAAGTTAAAAAAATAGTATGGTGAAGAAATGGTAAACATTAAAATAGCAGAAGTTAGGAAATAGAGAGATGGAAAGGAATGAATTGGCAAAGAGAGACATACATTCACCTATCCGCTAATTCATTTAATCCTACTTCAGATAATGATAGTGTGCTCCTGTTGGTGATTACTACTTGTTAGTAAAATGCTCATACATGACCCCTACCTTAACATTATGTTTGTCACAGGTAGATAACTGAGTGTGTGTTTGGGAGAAGTGACTTTTTTTCAACTTGACTTTTTCATATGTAGTTTGGATAAAGTCATTTTGTGTGAACTGGTTTATGTTTGGATCTCTAGTTAAAGAAGTAGCTTTTTTCAAGTTGGCTTTTACAAAACATGTTTGGATGATTATTTTAAGAAGTCAGTGTAGATAAAAACATGATTTTTACTAAATAATACAACATTACAATATTAATACATTTTTAATAGTTTAAAATTACAAAAATTTAATAGGTTAAATTGCATAAAATTTCCAATAATTGAAAATAAGAAAAATTTAATGGATTAAAGTGCATGAAAATCTTAGGTGGACGAGGCGGAAAAGGAGATGAGAGAGGTGACAAGCTGTTGAAGGGTGAGAAAGGTGAGAGGCGACAAGGAAAGGTGAAATGAGAAATGTGAGAGCCATTTGGTCCAAATTCTTTTATATATGTTGTTGTGTGAAGGAGGTGAGAAAGGTGAGATGTTGAGAAAGGAAATTTACTAGTGTGTAATATGAGAGGTGTGATGAATATAATTATCATAAATGTAATATAATTATCATAAATACACTAACGCTCCATTAGAAAAGTTAGTCATGGACGCCAAAAACTCCAAATTGTAGCTTTTTACAATAAGCTGATTTAGCCCAAAAGTTAGGTAAAAATTAAGTAAGACCCAAACACACACTAAAAGCTAAAAACAGCTTATTCAGTACGAACCAGCTTTTTTGGGTCCAAAAATTACTCCCAAACACACACTGAATGCATGTGCCTATTGCACCACCTCACTACTTATAACAATATATTTGTCTTTCGTAGTAGGCATACCTGAAAGGATTTTCTAGGAAAAATAAATCAACATTAACAATATGGTATAGGGGTGCGACCCTTCTTATACCTGGAGTACTCCACATAAATTTAAAATGCTGAAAATAAACACTATCAATATCTGAAGCGGTAATATTAATGTTGACGAAATGTTGACAGAAAATAAACAAACAACCTTAATGTGCATGAAATAAACCGCTACCTAATGTAAGCAACTCACTGTTTCTCCTTATCCATGCTTGCAATGTGCCTCCAAGTATCTTCCTCACTAAATTCTTCTATTACTATATCAGGTAATAATAGAATTAAGAAATTATTCTATGTGATCAAATATCAGGTCTCCCTCTCGATTCTAATAGTACTACCCTTATGACTCCCCATATTTAGTGAATTTTTGGAAATATTTTGTTGTATTTGGGGAGTCATTAATTAAATAATTAAGAGATTTGGTGTGAATTGGAAAGAAAGTTATTTGAACATTATGTGTGTAATTATTTTGAAAATATGAAATTTAATTGAAATAGAAAACATGAAATAATAAAAGAAAATATTTTAAAGAAAAGTTTCTTATTAATGAGATTATATGATTGAGCTATGGTGATTATTTCCTATTTCCTTTCTTTCTCTTATAATAGGACAATCCATATTTGGAAACAAAAGAAAGAAAAAGGAAAGAATGAGTCTTGGACTTGTGCTGGCTAGTTGATTAAGGAGATCAATCATTATAAAAGGGAAGAGAGGAGCTTGTGAAGAGGAGACTGGTTACAATACTTCCAATTCCTAAAGCCTACAAAGGAATTCACGCAGAAAAAGAAAGAGAGGTAGCTGCACAGGAGCAAGGGATCCTTGGGTTCTTCAGTTTAATCCTAACATATATATACACACACATACACGCAAGAACACACATACGCTGAAGGAGAAGAGGAATAAATTGTTTGGTGCATCCTTTGATTCTTTTCATTATGACTTAGTTAATGTGATGATTTTGTTTGAAAACATGTGTGGCTAGTTTTCTTTTACAAGTACTATGAACTTATTTGTGACTTATATATTTTTATTTCCCACTATTTATTTATGATTAGTTTGATTTAGTTTATTTAATCTTGCTATTATTGATTAATTTGTTTAGTGTTTGATCACCATTAGACATGTTTAGGGAATTTAGAATTGGACTCGGAAGAGGGAATTTTAAATAGACCATGGGATTAAATAATGTAACTCAAGTGGTAAAGGCCACTCCCTTAAGTGTCGGCTTGAGGGGGTGATAGTTCAAAGTCGCGATATCGAATCCCATCAGGGCTGCAGCCTGGGGATCGAGGTCTCGACGGAGCCTTCGACTTCGAGTAATGCGAGGCCTAGTACTGTGTCGGCAGAGGCCCATTTGGGGAGTTCGGTATACTGCCGTGCTCCCCTCAAAAAACGCCTTTTTGTTGAGTCCAGCAGTGTCGGCTACTGAACCCACCATGTTGGGCACCCCAGGGTCAGCACTCGAATTTTCCCCGGTATTGGCAAGCCCAACTCAGGTATTGTAGAGAGGCCTTAGAGTTCACGACTTAATGCTGCAGCATTCTTGAGAGGAGGCCCTCCCAAGGATCGAACTTGACACCTCCCACTTTATAGGCATTCTAGATGCCTCGCTTATCACCACTTGGGCTGCAGGCATCTAGAATGCCTATAAAGTGGGAGGTGTCAAGTTCGATCCTTGGGAGGGCCTCCTCTCAAGAATGCTGCAGCATTAAGTCGTGAACTCTAAGGCCTCTCTACAATACCTGAGTTGGGCCTGCCAATACCGGGGAAAATGCGAGTGCTGACCCTGGGGTGCCCAACATGGTGGGTTCAGTAGCCGACACTGCTGGACTCAACAAAAGGATTGAATTTTTAATCTGATTTGCGACTAGGATAGAAATATACCTAGAAGCCCTACATAGTCACATTAGAGCGGTACCGAGATAAATTAGGCCTAGTAAATTATAGTAAAACATTACATAATTAAGTTAGGCAAGGATGTAATTGGACCGGAAGGCATTTATAGACACTAGTACTCTAGATTAGCTAGTTAAATTGATTCATAATTAATTTAGTGGGAATAAAATCTAAGAAGCAAATAAAGGATTAATGGCTGTTGTTCTTTCGATTCGTGAATTTCTTATGTGTGAATATTTATGTTATTTTATTTCTTAGATGTTAGATAATTAAAATAAATTTTCTTGTATTCACTCAACTTGAATAAAAATAGGAGATCTAATGCCTAGTTATTAATTGTCTGAGTCTCTGTGGGATCGACCTTGATTTACCACTTTACTATAATACGATCCGTACACTTGCGGAATTTTGGTAGCATCAAGTTTTTGGACCCTTATGATTATATTGTTCCTAATTTTTCTTTTCCAAATAAACATGTACGATTTACACATACAAATTCAGCATTGAAAATGACAACCAATATCTATAGTATAAAAAAATTCATGTATTAACCTTTCTCATTACAAGTGCTAAAAGAAGACAAAGATTCCCTATACTCAAATTCCAAACCAATTAATCAATCAATAAAGGCAATCATTGAATGCACTCGCCAAAAATCAAACCAAATACAACATCATTCTAAACAGTGTGTGCAAGTCAATTAATCACATAGTAAATATATATAATTTTAGGAACTCCTATTTAAGTTTGAAAAAGTAACATGCATATGGGAGCTCAAAAACCTCATTAACCGTACTCCTTTATTTATCAAGTTTTAAATCACCAATGTTTTTTATTATAATTAGACCTAACAACTCCACATCAGAAAAATTACACTTACACACCTCAATATTACACTTACACACCTCAATTTCATTCATTTATTCATTCTTTCATTATTGCTCACTCCAAATCAAAACAGAGAAGCTAGAACACAAATGAATTGACGACATAAAATTCATATTCATAGACAAGATCGGAGATCCAAGCATTCCCAATCAACAAGCACATACCATGCATATATATCATGTCACTTCACAGTTTCAAACCCAATAGAAGCATGTATAAATAGAAAATAACTTTCATATTCTCAAAACTAATTCATTTGATTCTTGCAAGGAAAATTACCGTCATTTTTAATTTCCTATGACATCACCTATATCTTCTCTATTATACTCATGAGCTAACTACTCATTCAACCAACCAAGGTACCATTTCACTTATAAAAAATGTCCAGCACCATATACAAGTCTTCAATTCGTCCAATAACAGTACTCCCAAAGAAAAGATGAAAATTGCAAGGAATCATATAAACATAATTCAAAGATCTCATATAAAACCATATTATGCTACAAAACTCCAACACCTATTCATTTTCACACCCATTAGTTTGTTTTCCCTGGATTCCTCACACGTTTATGTAAAAATTAGAGTATGTAGACTATTAAGGAGAAAGGAGAGAACGGCTCTTTTAGGTTAGGGGGAGTTATGGTTTTTGTTGTAAGTATTTATTATATATATAATTAGATAAAATTCTAATCAACAACCCTATTTGTTTATTTTTAATTATTATATTGTTGTCCCTAAAATCTTATATATAACACTTTAGCGGCCTTTCCTATCATTTAACTTTCTTCCCCTAGTTTATAAAATAAAACTTAGTTTGGGTGAAAACAAAGATGGGTAAATAGTCTAAGGATTATTTCATTGATATTATAACATATTTATAATTTATAATACAAAATAACTTAAAAGATAATAAACTTCCCCTACAAGTTTACCTAATAATAATACCTAATTATTTCCTAATACTATAATTCACAATTATGACTAAAATATATAAATAGTTTACTAATACAAAATAGGAAATATTAACATAATTTTCATAATTTCTACCAGTTTATACAAAATTTTCTCTTTTATTAAATTTCATAAAACTTTAACTTATGACTTATAATTTTCATTCATATCTAATTTAATTATATTTTAGAATAAAAATTTGGGGTGTTACAATTCTCCCCCTAAATAATTTCGTCCTCAAAATTATGAGAAACCCCTTTCTTCTTTTTTTTGCCATTGACTCGTAATAGCACTTTATATCCTTTCATTGATCATAACAACATATCATATTGATAGTCATACCATCATTTGAATAATTATAATTTTGAACCTAAATATTCTTGATCATATAAACTAAATATAATCTCCAATCATCATTTGAACCCAAATATAATCTTGATCATCTACAATCATCATCTCAAAACTTTCATATAAACTCTTGAACCAGAGGACATATCCTCTAATTCTTAATCTATAAGATAACTAAATTTACAAATCTAATAATGCAATTTCTAAGACTACCATTATTTTATATCTTCTAAAATCAACATCAATTCTCTATTCTATAAAATCACCATATAGTCTAGCCAATTAGATTATATTTCATTACCTAAAAAGATTATATTATTCAATCTCATCTTCCAAGAAGTTTCAAACAATATACATTTTGCATAATTACTTGCACACCTCAAAATGTTTTAAACTATTCCTTGTGAGATTTTATACCATTTAAATTGCCATATTATGTACCGTATAATCAAAAGGGCAAAATTGTGAGTATTAGTAATATTTTTAAAAGACAACTTGATCTACAATATTCTCATTTGCAACTCTTCCTAATACATACAAAGTACTTATAAACCTCTATCAATGAGCAAAATCAGTTTTGTTTTATTCATAATTCTAAATCTTATACCCTAACAAGAATAAAAATAATCATATGAGGCTGCGTAAGTAATCGATCATATGCTCCTAACCCACCCTCATCATCACCTCCCTCGTCCTTCTCCCCTCGCTCCTCGTCGTCCTCCCCCATCCTCTCCTCGTTCTCCTGCCCCCCTCCGCTTTCTCCCCCATCTCTCCTCATCGTTAGGGCCCTTATTGGACCCCCTGCTCCAATTGCGGCATGCCGGTAATACCGTACTCCCATCTGCATCCAAATTGAAGTCCAAGTTCATTAGTTCCTCAAACAACTCATTATTCTCACGCCACGACACCCTTATTCGGTGCCGGGTATAACAATATAGAAGGTCGATCTGACCATGTAGTCATACAGCTTCCTCATTACGAATGGGTTGTCGCCCTAAACCCACAAGCACTTCCTCATAACGCCACTGCTCTTCTTCATGTGGGCCCTCTGGTTATTCTGTAACTATGGAAATGAAGAAGCGTCAATTTGTTTATATAGAAGGTGACGTTCCGGCGATTTGTACTTGTTCCGACATGTAATAACCGCCAAAACGTGCAATAAATGAGGCATTCCAGTTGTCTGGATGTGTCCCCTGCTTTCCGATGGTTTTCTCGCATTCCAACGTATAACAACCGCTGAAACATGAGAAAATAATTAAGAAATAATATCTTTCTCACATTCTAACGCATAATAACCACCGGAATGTGAGGGATTTAAAAAATTTAAATTTTCCTCACATTCCGGCGATTATATTATACGCCGAAATGTGAATACACTTTTTTACAAAAAAAATATGTTAAATGTTTATTTTTATTATTTTTTTAAATACAAAAAATAGTTCGGCAGTTATACAGCCGTTGGAATATAAATATTTTATTTTTAGTTTTTAAATATTAACTTCCATTCCAACACTTATTTATACGTCGAAATGTTGATATTTTATATTTCTATTTTTTAAAATTATTAGTTACGTTTCGGCGGTTATTTATATGCCGGAACGTGAATATTTTATATATTAGATATACGCCGGAACATGGAAAATAATGGGAAAAATTTTATCTTCCTAACATTTTCGCGTATGTTCCATGACCGCTGGAATGTGATATTTTAGCCGTGTTTTTCCCGAAACCACTGAACTGTTGAGCGGCTAATACCCGTTTCTTTGTAGTGATGTTTGATTTCAGCTATTCTTTTTGCAACATTTCCCATTGGATGACATTGTCCCAAATGAAAATGATGCAATGATCAAGTGGATGGATGAAGCAATTGCAAAAAGGAGGGTTGTAGAGAAATCAAGTCGTCACTTCATCTTGTATTCCACTCACAAGCCGTATTTTGGGGGAAACGCCTCAAAGAAGAGTCGTTGTCATTGGCCTTATATGACCCAGTGAGTAGTATGTTGTTGAGATTTGAAATTATGCAAACTTGTTTCTTTCATAAAAATTGTATGCTTGTTGCAGGACCTCATTGATATATTTAAGAGGTTTACTGGCGATATGAAAGAAATAAAGGCCAGGATGGGACATTTGGAATTGTTCTTTGATAAATTACTAATTAAGCTCCAAGAAAAAGGGCTACCACAATGGAGGTTGAATGACAGGAAGCAATCCGAGGATAAAGAGAGTGGCACATAAACCTCCAAGAAAAAATACACTTCCTACCCCCAAAAGTAAGGCAACAATTGAAGTGGATGAAACAGGAAATAAGCCAACTCTGAAAAGACAAAGGACTGAAGTTGTTTTGCCCATAAGAAGGTTGACGCGAGAGAAAACATCTACGGTCAAATCACCATTTGTGGCAACCTATGCCAAAAGGGGGAAGCTCAGTCCTAAGCAGCAGTTGTATATGCATCTCACCGGGAATTGTTCAAAAGTGTCCTAGCAAAACTAACTAATAGCATTGAGTAATGTTAGATTCGTAGAGTCATAATTCTGCAAGTTGGTGGTTGAAATGTATAGATACTATTTATTTTGCGATTCAGGGGATCTAAATCTTGTTTCTATTATTTATTTATTCTGCAGGTTGGTGGTTGAAATGTATGAATACTATTTAACCTTCTCCAATTTAATCGCACTTGGACCAAGCAGCTGGATTAGCAGTGCAGTATGTGCAACTACAACTTATTTTATGTAATGCCACATTTGTGGGAACATGTTAATAGATTTTGACTCTAGTGATGTGTAGGTAATGGTAATTGTTTCTTGGACTATAAATGGGGACCAACTGGAGAACCCCAATGCAATAAGAAAAAGGCAAGTAATAGACCCAGATTTTATGGTAAGGTTTTGTACAAAGAACACAAAATTGCAAAATAGTATGTTTTCACTTTTATTTAAACTGTATTTGCCTATTTGTTGGACATTTTTCTTTTCTTTATTGAAGGGGACCTTGGGAACGGACAACACAAGGTTAGGGACGAAGAGTTTGGCACTCTTAATGCCTAATCACGTGGGGTAAAACTTGGCAGCTTGTGAGTACATATTTGGGCCAATTCTAAAAGGAGACCATTGATATTGCGCTACTATGGAGTCAGGGGCACAAAAGTTCTTCTAGATGGACTCTTTAAAAGGTGGAAGAGAGCCTGATAATGAAATTAAAACCTTGCACACAACATTGTAAGTGTGATTAAGTAGTTCCTTAATAATGCAAGTTCTGTTAGATTTCAGGTTATTGATTTTTTATTGTTTATCCAATTTTGTTCTGTTAGAGGGACAAATTTAAACGGGCAAATGTGCAAAAATAGCCACCGTAAATTTAAAAATGGACACCTATACTCTGGTAAATTTAAGGGGGCAAAACCGTACACTGTAAACAAAAATGGAGCAAAAGTGACCTCTTTGTTAGGTTCAATTAAACGGACGTTTTCCATACGTGGTCACACCATCAGTAAATGACATGTCATACATTTAAGAGTGCAATATGTTGATGAAGCTTTATTTTTTAGATGAACTTTATTTTTTTTAGATGATTACGAAGAAGTAAGGTGAATTTCAAATGATTGGGAATTCTATTTGGTTTCTTATCGAAATGATTTAGGGGTTTAAAGTTCGTTTCAAGTGATTTAAGGTTCAGCTATATGCATTTCAGCTTCCACGGTGGATTTTAGAATTGTCACGTCATTTACTGATGGTGGAGCCTATGTCTGTAAAACGTCTATTTAACTCAGTCTAACAAAGAAGTTACTTTTACCCCATTTTGGTTTACAATGTACAGTTTTGCCCCTTTTTGTTTTATAGTGTATGGTTTTACCCCCTTAAATTTACCAGAGTTATAGGTGTCCATTTTTAAATTTACGGTGGCTATTTTTGCACCTTTGCCCAACTTAAACAGATATTGAATGAGGTGGACCCATCTGGTGCGACAATGGAAGCAGACGTGAGGCATACTGCAATCATGTATCCCGATGTGCCCATCCAATTTCTTAGGGGTAGAATCTCAATGAAAATTTTTTATGATACACAAATTCATGTTCATATATGTAATTTTAGTAAATTCATGTTCAAGGCAAAAGACCTCATCATCACTTAGAAATTTTTGATATTGTTTACCATAATATCTATATATTGAAAATATTAAAAAGCATTACATCATATCATGAATCATTGGGAAAAATGAAAAGCGTGAGTGAATTGTTGAAAATATTGAGTAAATATGTTATAAGGAACAAGTCCCAAATTATTAGAAATTGGGGGGTCAAAAATTTAAGTGATAGTGGACTACTTAATTGGTTAAGAGGAGGAATAAACTTGCACCAAGATTGTACCACTTAAGTTAAGGTTTGGCAAAACACCAAATTATTAATTTGGGGTTTGTATATTGGGCTTTTGAACATCAGAAGCTGATTTCATGGATCACATTTAATGCATGCTATTTTTTGACTGATAATGCAAGCTATTAAATGCTTAATTATTTTCTTCAAAATCAAATACTCTGTATGAAACCAACTTTTATATGCTATTAAAACTTTAATATTAAGTAATAAAACTTGGCTATATAAAACTTTAATGGTATAAAACTTTAATATCAAGAAATTAAGCTTTTATAGCTATCAAGAAAAATGTTTAAAAATAAAAGGCTTAAATATGTTTTATTACCAATAAAAATGTTTTAATAATATCAAGTTTTATTACTTCAATAAAATGTTTAGAAAATGTTTTATTAAAGTTTTACTATGAAAAATGTTGGTATAAAGTTTTAGTAATAAATTTCCAATAAAGTAAAAATGTTTTATTACTTGATATTAAAGTAATAAAAAGGTTAATAAATTTTGGCCGAAGATCCAAAAATGATACATAACTATTGGCCAATGAAAAAAATAGTACATGATTATTCTAAGGTACACAAATGATACCCTAACTATCAGGCATGAGATCAAAACTGATATTTTGACTAATATAATAATAAGATTAGACATTAAAAATCCATAATGCCCTTATCAATTAGTGAAAATATTTAAAAAGAATTAAAATCATACGGGTATTATGGGCTTTTATGTCTAATCTTATTGTCATATTAGTGAAAAATCATTTTTAATCTCATGCCCAATTGTTGGGTCTCATTTATGCACCTTAAAATAATTATGTACTATTTTTGTTTTTTTTATTACAAAATTTTAGGAAAAGGGTTGGGCTCACCTACAATCCAAGGGCAGGGAAACTAATGTATGACCGTCTGGCCCAAACCAACCTAGCACTGTAGGCTTGAACTGAGATATATGTCTCCCCAAGCGCCGCGATGGAAGCACAACTAAGTGTCACTCCTGAGAATCGAACTCGCGACTATGTGGACAACTCAACACTCATTATTCAATCTCTTCGCCACTGAACCTACGGGATGATGGGTTGTACTATTTTTGTTCTTTTGCTAATAGTTATGTATCATTTTTGGACCTTCACCCATAAAGTTTTATTACTTGTTAGTCATCCGTTAATAGTTTTATTACTTTATACGCTATCAAAAAATGGTATAAACCCAACTTTTATAATTTAATTTACAGAAACATTAAAGTTTGCTTTATACCATTTTTTTAGTAGCGTATAAAAGTAATAAATCTATCAACTATCAAGGGATGACTTTGTTTGCAAAAAAGGGATGATTTTTAATAGCTTCAAAACTGATTATTTATTTATAATAAATCACATGCCAACATAGGCTATTGAAAGGTTGCAATTTGCAAACATGTATTTTCAAAAGCCTTTAAAATGGTGCACCAATATGGGTGAGACTATTACATTGCATGTTGTCTCTCCCCTGGGCGAGACAACATAAAACAATTTTTGAAAACGCTATACTCTGCAATTTATACCGTCATTGATACTACTGAAAAATGTTGTCCCACAACTTGCCGCCACTGCATGTAAGGTAATAAGAATAATTTAATTTTTAAATATTAAAAATATCTTCTCTCTCCATGGGTGAAACAACATCATTACTTTTATATTATTATATTGTATGTTGTCTCTCACCTACAATTTTGCTCCTAATTGCAAAATAACTCTAAAGGATAGCGTGCGTGACGGTGCTACACATACTTTATATTTTATTATTTGTAGTTGCTCCTATAAACTATATTTGCATAATGCTGAAGAGGAGTTGAAAGATCAATTGAATTATTTGTTGATTTTTGTGTTTGACACCAATATGAACTAGTACTTTTAGCCACGAAGAGACAAAATATAGTGATTCCAGCCAACAAAGTAATCAAGGGCCAAGTCCTACATAATTGATTGAATAAAGTTAGTGCAACACACGAGGGAATACTTCATAATTGAAAGTGTCAACGTGTTCACAATGCTAACAATGCATATTGTCATATATGGGAATTGATCCTAAAAACACAAGACATTGATTTGATTATGATAATCAAGGATAAATAGTTATTAAGTTTTATAGTCCCACCCATTGGGAACTACTAATAGTTCTACCACCGAATGCATTCTTAGTAGAGATAGACCATGGTGAAAATAATAATAGTGATGAGTAACATTAAAAGATGGAACAATCTCATTTCTCTTTGAACCTTATAAATTTTTTGGAAGAGATTTGACAATGTAGGCATATTTTTTTACGCAAAAACTGCTTGAAGAAACTAAACAAATAAGCATAATTAATTAAATTGAAGATAAAAAATTAATTAATTTATCTACATAATCAAATCGTGTTAGAAATGTGTTACCAGGGCATTTAGGAACCTCATTCCCCTGTTATTGATAGGATCAAAGGAATTGCAAAGGTAGTAGCTTTAACAAAACGAGAAACCAAGGTCAATGACACTACATGATTGATTCAATATGTCATGAAATCAAAAGAACAAACTAGTTGATAGGATTCCCGGCCTGCATGCTCCAAACGGTGTAGTCGCGGTGGGAGAGATAATAATTGAAGATTGAGAAGGGGATCAAGAAACAAAACGAAGGAATAACATCCACATGATTAGTTCATCTATTGAGAGTCAAGTAGAAGAAACTATCTAATACATGAATCGGTGAATTGTGAATCACGACCATCTAGCCAAAAACAAAATCGTGGACAGAGAATCTCATGATGGAGAAGAGAAAACGCAAGTAGTTATATAAATTGAGGCAAGAGATTTTAAAATACAACAAGTATGAGTTTGAAAAGGAAAGGCAAACAGGGAAAAAAAACTCTGCATTTGATTAAGGCCGAGGGCGCAACTTTCAACCACACGACTAATAAGTTTTACACAAAATGGGATCTGCCATAATTGAGAAACCGACACCGTTTCATCGATGGTCTACCACATTCCCGTTATTTTGCCATCAAAAGTTCTACAAAAAATTCTACAAAAACATGACATATAGCTACTCCCTTCCTGTTCTTTTGCCATCATAGTTTTATTACAATCAATTGATTAATTTCACCCAAGTTCATATATTATTTGTACTGGTTGCCACCGAATATCATATGATGTTCCTGCATTGCAGTAATAAAACAAACATATTTGTTAGAATAAATCAATATGGTCATTGAATATATATATATATATATATATATATATATATATATATATATATATATATATATAACATCATACTGAATTACCAGATTACTTTCTTTACCTGCATTATTAACAATGAATCTCACTTTGTCAACTTCAAGGGCCTCATCATCGCATTGTCTTCGTGGTCCAGAATCTGTATATGATTGTGATATAACAGTATATATAAATCAATTACTACTACATTTCAATTTAATGTAGATATAATAATAACAATCAAATGGGAAAAATTAATTCTTAAATCAGCTCAATCTTCTTTTTTGGTTACAAAATCAGCGCAATCTTTATACTGTTAATAACTCGTAATTAATTTAGGCCATATGTTTTAGATTAAAGGGAAAAAGACAAATAAAATGTTCACAATTAGTAAAATGACAACTGTGGTTGTTGAATTGTAAAAATGACAAGTTGGGTCATAAGCACCTAATACACATTAACAAAATAGGGCAAATGACTCAAATGCGCTTAAAAACACACACTTATCCCACCCTCACAAAGCACATTATTCGATTCCCAACCCATTCTCTCCAAATTCAAATTTCTAAAGGGCATTTGAGTCTTTTCTCACAAATTATTAATGTGTATTAGGTGCCTATGACTCAACTTGTCCTATTTACAATTTAACAGCTTCAATTGTACTTCTACTAATCGGGAAGACTTTATTTGTTTTTTTCCCTAAATTAAAGGTAATTGATTAAATTCAAACTGAATTATCCCTAATAATAAATAGGTAATATACACACTTACGTGGCAATGATAAACGTAGCCAGGTTCATCGGTAGCATCAAAAATATATGATGCATTTGAGTGTATGTAACCAAATCTCACTGCAATCTTGGTCACAAATCCAGGCATCATCTTGTACACGTTCTTCCACCCTTTCTCATGAGCAGCAACCTTAACTTTCTTACCACGTGCATGCTCATCCACATCACACTTCTTGGCATCGTTGTGTTTCTCCATACAAGCTTTAAACTTCTCCAATTTAACCAATTCTGTCTGATCCAACACTTTGAACAGTCCCAAATGAATGTGCAGCGGATGATTGTCCTCTGTCAGATTGATCACATACCACACCTCAGTGGATCCCACCTTCGGAGTTTCTGTAGCTGGGGCGTCATATGGTTTTGCATTCAAGAATAAGTGAGTGGGCTCATCTATTTCACTAGTATACTCATACATTGCAATGAACCGTGTGTGCGACACACTAGATAAATCTACATGTGGATATTTGATCAACATCTGTGGGACTCGAGAAGTGTCAATTTCTCGGTTGGACTTTATGAAGAATTTTATCACCTTACTATTAGATTCGTTCACTGGATCGCCTGATGGGTAAGGATAAGGTGCGCTATTGGCTAAGATAACGGTGTGACTCTTTGACTTTGAAAAGTCAACAATCACATCTGTGATCTCAGATGGCCCCAAAAGGAATTCTTTGGTTTCCACAGGCTTTTCCATGTATGCTGAATCTGATGCCACGTGGGTGAATTCCAAGCCGTTGGTGAAAAGGAATTTGAAGAATCTAGCATTGCTAGCGTTGATTATCCGGAATCTGTATTTACGACGTCGTACTGACATTCGTGGCCAAGCTTTACCATTCACTATGATAGCATCACCAAAGTACTCGGGTTGCCATTGTGGATGTATGGTAGGGTTGTTTCCGGTTGAATTCATGTATATAGAACCATCCTTACGAAAGCTACGATCAAAGACCACCAATGGCCGATCAAAGGTATCTCCATGAGGCAAACGAAGTGGGCCCTCAATCAAAGGATTACGAATAATGTAGGCTCCAAGTAAACCAGCTAGAAGGTTGACTCGAGTCAACCCCATGGCATGATCATGGTACCATAAATTTCCAGGATGTTGATAATTTAGATAGTGATAGCTTTTAATAGTCCAAGTGGGCCCCGTCTCGTTGAATCCATTAGTGAACCATGAGTTTGCATTGCCGTCACTGTGGGGCCCATGGATGCCACCGTGGAGATGAACCACTGTAGGAACTCCTCTCTTTGAGTGGGGAATGGCGGTAGGGATAGTTGGGTCCCACGGGAGAATGTGCTTTGGAGGGAGGTGATTTTGCCACCTCACAAAGGTGTCAACACCATGAATGGCCTCGATTGTTGGTCCAGGAACTGTTGCGCTGAGCTTGTTCAAACCGTAAGCAAAAACTGGCGTTGGAGGCAAATCCCTATGAAACTTCTGTGAAAAAATGGACAAGATTTGCTTAAATCCAAAAATTTTAATTAAACGGGAGAATATATATATATATATTAGGTACTTATCTCTCTGATCCGATTTGGTTTGAAAATTAAAATATCAAAGTTGAGAGAATGGAATAAATCAGAGATGACCGAATGGAAAAGAGCTGACAAAATATATGGCATAAAATCAATACATCATCTTCATAAAATATTTTTGACCATTTTGCACCTATTTATAAAAAGTCAATATTCTGTTAGTGAGGTATAAAAGTAGGGGGACTTTTTATTTTACCGAATAATTAAGAAATGTGACAAAAATAATATTTTACAACTTAAATTTTATTTGAAAATTGAATTCTATCTAAACAAAATTATAAAAAGAGAGGAAGGGTATTTATGTTGACATCGTCAAATTACATTTTAATTCTTTAAAAATTGAACTAGCTTAATGTGAATAGAAAAAAGAAGATTTTATTATCTATGTATCAAAAAAAAAGAAGATTTTATTATCTTTATTCATTTGAAACAAAATCAAGGAGAATTGACAAAGAATAATCTTATGGTTGAAATAGGCTAAGATGAAGAAAAAACAACGGAAAAGAAAAGAGAATTTGTAATTAGGCTTTTGAAGTGGGTAGGGAGATTCCGAAAAGGAGTTAAAAAAAAAACGGAGTGACAAGGAATAATGGGTCCAAAAGATTCTAGAAACATTTGTCAAAAGGCTGAGCCGAAGCTAGTTGTCTAGCTGTTTCCAATTTCCATCACAACTTCAGATTATTATATTATTGAGAAACTTTCCACAAAGGCATGAGCCACAAAAACAATGAAAAAGTAAACAAAACAGGAAATAAATAAATGATTATATAATTTTTCCTATTTTTGTTCCCTTCTGAACCAGTCTTTGATGTATCATTTTAACTCTTTCTTAGTAATATCATATAGGGCGGTAATTAACCGAAAAACATACATAGATAGAATCAATTTAATTGTTTTTACCTATGTCTGAATCAGACAAGTAAAATATTTATATACGCACAAGCTTCACGAATCCTATTTATTAAAATAAAGAGAAAAAGGGTTTTGTTATTAGCCCTTGCATCTATTAGAGTATCACATAACATCACTAATCACTAAATTTTACATAAATGTAAGTTTATTTCACTTATTTGAAGCAGCACCACCGATGGAAGAAATACTACTTCGGTTGGTGGATGACATACTTCTCGTGTAAGATAGACATCAGATTTTTTTACATTTAAATTTGAGAAACATTGATCAAAAAACAAAAATAAAACTATTTAAAAGCCTTTTTTGGGCCTTTTTGCAAAAAAAGGCAAAAAAAAAATAGAGAAACACTAGATATTTTAAGAGGGGAGGGAACAAGATATATATAGAAGCTGATTCTAAAATCAATATTCATAATACAAAAATTACAAACCGTTGCTTTTCTTGCCAAAAAGAATGAGAATAGTTCAGAAGTATCTCCAAGACTTGGGCAAACCAAAGAATAAATCAAAATAATACATTTTTGATCGAAATAATACACAAGATTTGTATTAAGGAATTAATAGGTTTAAATCTTCGATTCATAGTTTTAAATCTTCGATTTAATACCAAACAATAATTAAGGAATTAATATCACATATACGAATGCATACTACGTTAGATGTCAATCATATAGTAGTATCAATTCTAATAGAACAATTCTTCTGTTAAAAACAAAAATTCTAATAAAATAATTCTTATAAAAAATTCTAATAAAACAAATTAAAATCTTGTATCGTGTCAGAATGTCTCATTTACAGCCACACAAGCACTAACTTTGGACCGTTTGATAAGTTACCACATAATAGAGCAATCAATACCGTACAATAACACACTCATCTTCAACCTCCAAATCTAGTTTCATTGTGTTGTACTACTGTTTCATTTTGGAATTAAATAATTTGTACTAAATAAAGGGTGTGAAATATAGACCGACTAGCTAATGGAATCTTTTAGTCAGTGGAACAAATGGACACAAAGCAAAAACAAGGAGGAAAAAACAAGCAGGTTTATAGTTTAACAACAACAATTTGTTGGGGAAAAAAACAAGAAAGTTTTATGGATATAAAGAAGAGAAAAATGAAGGCGTACGTACCCAGTTCTTGTGGAACATGCCTATACGAAGAAATTTGGGTTTCGGTTGTCCATGAACAAGTTTGTAGCCATGGATTCTGGGCATATCAAGAAGTTCATCCACAAACATCTCCAACTTTGATACATTTACCAGATTATAATCATTCACTGGTGATGATGAAGAAGAAGAAATAAGCAGAGATGCATATAAAGAAACTATTAAGGTCAGTTTCTGAAGCGAAAGTGGAGTGAACATGGCTTCTAATTATATTCTGTATTATAGAGAGAGATATACACACGCAGGATGATGATGATGATGGTTAGATGGCGGATTGGAGGATTATGGACATATAAGTGGGAGGATAAGAGCTCAACTTGTGGGGCCAATGAGGGGAAACTTGGTTTGCCTGGATTTATTTTATTTTATTATACGTATTTAGGTTGTGCTTAATAAATACGATACTCTATGGTGAAATTAAAAGGGAAGTAACTCTATTTTAACCCATAAGAAATATTTCTTCACTATCATTATAATTTTCACTGGTTAACGTGTGTAGTGCGTGTGTGGGGGCGCACAAGTCACAACATTTTTTTTGGCCAACATGATTCACCTCACTGGCTAACGCGTGTAGTGTGTGTGGGGGGCGCACAAGTCACAACATTACCCAACTGGTAGGATGGCAATTACTTCTATAATGTAATTACTATAATGTGGGCTTCTCTTAAATAATGTAATTACTGGAGTATAATGTATGTAATTAATAATTACTATAATTATTCGTGATTTTTTATACGTAAAAGTATTATATGTGAGTTGTGATGAGTTAAATTTTGGAGCCCGCCAAGTTCAATATATGTGTTTAAACTTTAAAAACATTTATACATATATTTACAGTATGTCACCTACTAGTAAGACCCTCATTTTGGAGTATAATTTCAGCTCACTAAAATTAATGTTATGTAATAATTCTTAAGGTGTCCCAGGCAATATTAAATTGACATTGTGGCCTCCCAAAAGTAATGGTGTGTGCATGATGTGTGCGTAATTACATGATATTGATAGACTTTTACGTTCTAAATTTAAAGGTTAAAGCTAATTCTAGAAAATCTAAATTATCCTTTAAGTTTATTATGTTTGCATCAAGTTTTAATTTAGATCTTTATATTTGAAAAGTACAATTTTAGTTTTTTTTCGTTAACATTATTAGTTTCACTTAACGTAACAATGAGTAATTAAATCTAAAGGATTGTTTCATAAGTAAATGATGGTAAAAATGATAAATTTTAAAAGTATAACAATAATTCACCTAAAATATTTTAATTTATATATTTTTTATTGATATTTAATCTTGGATTAACTATTTAAATTTTTATATGAGCCTTTTTCATTAGGTAAAACTAAGGGTGTTATCAAAAAGACTAAAATTATATACTTTCCAGACATAAAGAAATAAATTAAAACTTAATACAAATATAAGCGATTAAAAAGGATACTTTAGCCTTCTAGAAAACGTACAGTGTTAATAGTTTATAAATCTGAAGACTAATAATATAATTTGTATGCATTTGAAATTGAAATTAAAAAATCAGGATATTTGGCAGGACAATTCAGGTGAACATTTATTGCTAATTGGTAATTACATAATCTACAATATTTGGTTTTTAAATTTACAGATAAGATACTTTTGTTGGTGAAATTTACACATTAATTATTTTGTCCAAATATATCGTTACTTTAGGCAACAATCTATATATGTTTGTGTATGTGTCATTTATAATATTTTTTCCATAATTTGAAAAAAAAAATGGACAAAAAAATAATAATTTTTTTCCATAAAAGTATTTGATTTGTAACCTAAGTTTTAACTTGATAAATCACAAATTTCCAATCAAGCTTTATAAAAATAATTCAATTATATTTTATATTCTAAAACTGCATTCACTGATTTAAATTTATAACTCTATGAAATACAATTTTACTTTTTTCAAGTAATATTTTTAATAAAAAATAGCTAATTAAAAATTAAAGTGTTTAGTTGTTTCTTTTTTCATTTTTAACATCCATATGTGCATCGCACAAATATTATACATGCATGGCATGAGTATCACGCTGGATAAAAATATAGTTTAAGCAATAAGAAGGTATTTTAATTTGTATGTGAAAATGATGAAACCGAAGAAAGGAAATTGGGAAAAATGAATATTGTATTTCCTATTCCAATACAGAGATTAAAAAGGTCTTTATATGTCCAGCTGCCTAATTCTAATAACTCTAGTTAATGCACAAATAACTATGATTAACATATTACCAAAATAATATTTACACATAAATTAAATAATAACAATATTATTCTAATCTTGACAGTATGCACCATCTTTATTTCGTATTATATAAAGTTGTTTAAGAAACTTTTAGAATGAAATATAAGAAGGTTGATGTGGTAATTGATTGTTCTTATTCACTTTTGACTTCTTATATAGGGGCGTGAGATTCGGCATATAATGTTGAAATCATCTTATTTAAAAAAAGATAAAATCATAAAATATATCAATTTTTTCATTTTATAAATGAATGAATTATTATTCCTTAATTTGTGTGAATTTTAATGTCGTGTATTTTAGATTGAAGTAAGCAATTTTCAAATTTTCATAGGAACTCATGAGTTCCTACTTCAAAAAAAATAACCTCAACCATTGGATAATTGGTTGAATTGGTAAGTAAATTACAACCTCCGTGAGGATGAGAATGAGTGTTCAAATCTTGAGAAGTGCTCTAATTGGGAGTGAGGACAACCTTACCTATGTGAGCAACACTCCTACCCCTCGAGTCCGGATTTAACCAGACTATGATTAATTGCAAGAAAATATAACCTCAATATACTTTGGTACTAGGATATATATAGAAGAATATTATTATTTGAACATGGGTGTGTAGTTGAGTGGTTATGATTTATTCACCTTTAATCAATTGTATGGAATTCGATCCTTAGCGTTGGGTATGGAGAAACATAAAATTTCTCAGGCCAATTGTTTCATCTTTTGAGTTGCCTACAAATCAGCGGAGGATCAGGGTGGGAGGATACCTTTGTCCGGCGATAAAAAAAAAAGAATACTATTATTTGTTTTTGTTTGCCAGCTCTCCTATATTCTTCTAATACGAGAGCAAGCAAACAGATATTAGTATTATGTGTATGAGAGTTTCACTACATAGGGTGATATATAAAGAAATAATGTGTTTTCCAAAAACATAATATGAATAAAGCAAGTAGGAGTCTTTGCATGAGGTAAAAAAAAGGGAAAATCCCAAATAAAGTGTCCTTAATGCATAAAAGGATAATGGATGTTGTTAAATTGGTGAAAGAACAAATCAGGTTGTAGGCACTGAATTGAGATTATTAACATTTCTTAAAGTACTAAAATGCCCATGACCCTCCTTCTTCCTCCACAACCTCACCATTGACCACCACCATCTACCTTCCCAATCCCAACTTCGGCCAATCTCCACCACCAGAACCACCTAGCGAATCATCAGTGCCCATTGTCCACCATCAACTTCCTCCTCTCTCTCCCTTTCCCTCACCAAATCCCTTACTATCAATCTCTCCTCCTCTCCATCCCATCATCGCAAGCACGACCTCCCATGCCAAGTTTGTCACCACCGAGCTCGTCACCACCACCGTATGTCACAACTTTCTTCTCCTCTCGTCATTTCCCTCTCACCCCATTGTCTCTCTACCACGCCAGCATCTACTGCTGTCGAGTAAGGAAGCCACCATTTTTCGAGCTCCTCCTCAACCACCGTAATCATTGTTCCCCAGTCACAGCTGTCGTGCACACCGGTCAGTTTGAGGGGGCCGAAGATTCGCGACAGTGGTTGCTGCCTGCTGGTGGAGATTGGACGGAGTGGGGGTGGGGGAGGAAGATGGTTGTCCCAACCCAATCCCCGCCTCAGACGGAGGCCACGGCAGCGCCGGCTGCGAAGCCCACTGTAACATCCTAGATTTTTCTTTAAATATTAAATAAATTAATAAATACCTGAAATTTAATTTTGGATAAATTTAGAAAGTTTAACATCTTTTAAAAGAATTTGTTAGAATTTAAATATCCATTATAGGTGAATGAAAATACTTAGGATATAATTTTTATTTAGTAATAATTATGAATGTTAATCATTTAATAACTTTATTTAGAATGTTGTAAAATCATGGAACTCAAATTAAAATAAATTATGATCATGATAAATTTAAATTAATAGAGAATTGGAAATAAAATATGCTAAACATGAGCAGTCTATTTGGTAATGGCTTTGTAAACCCTAACCTTAATATATCATCCTTTATAAACCTAATTTCCTTTCTTATATACAAAGTGTGACACCCTTTCCCCGAAATTGACATGTCACATGAGTATCATCATATTTCTTTTCCCCTTTTTCTATATTTAATAGTATGCCAACTTATTGGGCTTGTTTTGTAATTTTTCCATTGGGCCTTAAACCCTAGTTTTCTCTTCAATGTATATATATTCTCCCTCCTCAATGAAACAGCCGCACCCTCCCCTCTCATCTCCAACATCACCGATCTCCCTCTCTCACACACCGTCATCTTCTTCATTCTTCACTTCCTTTCTTCATCACTAATTTGTGGAATTTCATGGACACTTCTTAGTTCGTTCCTCACTTTCTCTTCGTCTCCTTCGTGTTCCACTCTCCCTCCTCCGTTTTTATGCGTTTTCCGGCAACCCAATGGCGGTCGACGACGAAGGACGATGGAATAGGCCGCCGTTCAGACTTATGAGCCGAGCTTCAACCTAGAAGTTGGTTATTTACACTTGAGCACGTTGAAGCTTACGTTTATTTTGGTTTAAATGCAAGGAGGTAACTACTTAAACTTGTTTGCGTGTGTGTGTATGTTGGTAAGCATATAGGTTAATTTATGAAATTGTATTGATTATTATATGCCTCGTGAGAATTTATGATTTGTTTGGTGCACACCGGTTAATATGATTATAATTATGCCATTCCGGAATGAGGTTCCCTGTAAAACCCCCGGGATTAAAATGAATAAAACAAAAATGTTATATGTTCAAGCGAGGGTTGTCAGTCCCTATTGAACCAGTTCAAGCGAGGGTATATCGATCATCGAGTCGTGAGTCCCTATTGAACTGAGATATTTCGGTGTGTTGTGTTTTATTTGATTTTTGTTATTGTTGTTTTAATTGCTATTATTATTTATGTTTGAGTTTGTGATGTGTTCGTAAATAAATAGTTGTGCTGCTGTTATACATGATAATTGATAGTTATTTGAAATTGACATATATATAGCATGTTCATGCAACACAACATGTAGCACACACCACTTAACACAGTATTAGCACACACCACCTTGCAGACATGCACATGCACGTAGTGCAAAAATGTATGTAAGCAAGTGGTAGTAGTTGCAATTTCTGGGTCTATGTCAATCCTTGTCATTATAGGTACTAGATCGGGGCAAGAGTGGTTGGAAGGATCTGGAGACTTGTGAACTTAGCATTAGGATCATATGTGTTCTGTCGCATGCTTTCATATTAATTCTCATATTTTTGTTTATTAATTTGTATATCTTTTAAATTTATTTTCCCTAGATTACTGTAAATAATCTTAGGTTGGATACCTGTAAATAATACTTAATACAGGGTTGTGTACTTATTTGTAAATGATTTTGAAAAGATTTAATTGTACTACTATATTCATTTAAATATCCATGTTAGTTAATTTTTATCTAACATGGATATATCATATTTGATATTTTCTTGAGTAAACGATTTTCAACTATTAATTTTATATTTGATTATAAAATTATTTATTATAATTTATTATTTTCAAATTACATGAAATCTTTTTCTAACCATGATAGTTCATTCTATTTGTGTAACTGAAGTCATTTTCCTATCATGGTTAGTCTATTAACTCATATTTTTTTTTGGAAAGTAAGAAAAATTGTTTTTCTAACTATGTTAGTCATCATTATAACATAAATTCTTTTTCTAACATAGTTAGTATTGTAATTATTGTAGTTAATTAAATTAAATTTTTTTAAACTATGTTAGCTACTATTTTGTTAACTGGATTCTTTTTCTAGCATAGTTAGCATTAGCATAAATGAAATTAAAAAAAAAGTATAAAAAAAGTTTATAAAATTGGGTTGTTACAGCCCACTCAGGCCTCCGGCGAGAATTGATAGTTGAACTCTAGAAACGAAGCCAATATAACAAAAATTAAGATTATAAGAGATGAAAGCTGATAAAGGGGACACTTACTGACTTTGCTCATAATTTAACGTTGGAGAGTTTTCTGGGTTTGAAGGAAATGTCGTTTTCATTGTCAAAGGTGGCTCTTTTTTGGTTTGAGAAGAATAGGAGCCATGGAGAAAAGGCATTAGGGTGTGATTGTGGGATATTGAATTAGGTATTGGGGTGAACAATGGCGACGCTAGTGGTGTTTATTGGTTCACGTGGTGGGTCTGAGTGGGTTTCGTCGCCGGCGCTGCCGTGGCCACCGTCACCGGCGGCGGGTAATGGTGAGGTTGTGGAGGAAGAAGAAAGGTCATTGGCATTTTAGTACTTTTATAACAGTTAATATTATCAATTCAGTGTTTACAACCTGATTTGTCCTTTTCACAAATTTAACAACCTTCATTGTCCTTTTATGCATTGAGACACTTTATTTGGGATTTTCCCAAAAAAAAATCTGAATCTTCCCCATTTTTTCTTTCCTATCTTCTCTCTCTATATCTCAAAAAAAAACTACAATACTTTGTAAAGTGAATTCCAGCAATACGAATACTCAAAAAAAAATTCCTGAGGTTTTGGTTTTGAACTGATTTCAACGAAGGATCCGAAGGTTATAAGTTTCAGCGAATTTGAGGAGAAAGTGAAGTGGGGCAAAGACAGAAAGAGAGCATCGGAGAAGGCTTTGAGCATCTCTGAGTGAGTAGAGGAACACTCGAAAGATTTGCAGGAGGCATGGACGTTGCTAGCAGTAGAGCTGGGATTTAGGGCCAGCTCACTTCAAACGGGCTGGCTCAGCCCGACCCAAATTGAAGCGGGCTGAGCCCGCTTCCAGCCTGCCACAATTTGGACCGGGATTTTTCAACCCAACCCGAATTTAGGGTTAATTCAGGCCAGTTCGCCAGCCCAAATTCTGCTACCAATCACATTGAACCCTATGAACACCTATGATCCTACATTACCAAACAATGCAAGACCAAATCAGAGCAGCCAAACTAAAGAAGTGAATATCTCATCAGAACAGCCAATTCATCAAATCATACATTTAACTTCAAAAAAATAGATTTGATATCTATAACATAAGACCAAACTGATCTTGGGGAAAAAGAGATAAATTTTCACAAAAAGCATAAACCCATTTGTGAAATAAACGCGAATCGAATGAGTGAAGCTTACCTAAAAATCGCCCGAGAGGATGACGAGAAAGAGCGGCCGAGAGGGTTGACGACGACGGTGCGTGTGGGCAGCTGTGGGTAGTGTAGAGTGAAGAGTGAGGAGTGAAGAGAAGGAGATGGTTGATGGGTGTGGTTGTGGACTGCATACTGGGTCAACGACGGTGGTGAGGAAGACGACGGTGCGTGTGGGTGGCTGTGGGTCGTGTAGAGTGAATAATTAAGAGAAGGAGATGGTGATGGATGCGGCTGTGGAGGCCTGGATGGTGGACTGCTTATGTCGATGGATTAGGTTTTAGGTTAGGATTTTTTTTTCCAAATTTCTTAAAAAATTTGGGCTAGCCCGTTTGAAAATCAGGCTGACCAGAATATAACCTGTATATTCAGGATGAGAACCCGTTTCCAGCCCGAATTAAATGGGCTCAACATTTCCAGCCGAACTCGTTTTTTGAAGGGCAGGTCGAATTGAGCCCGCCAAATCGGACTGAATGTCCCAGCTCTTGCTGGCAGCGATGCAACAACAGAGAAATTTCTGAACATGTTCCGAGAGGGAGGGGTGGGGTGGGGCCAGGGGTGAGTGAGAGTAATTTAAACTTTTTAAAGGTAGGACATACATATTTAGAAGTTTTATTTATTAAGTAGTAAAGGGTATTTTAGTATTTTCCATCAGCTTATTGGCCAAAATAACCCTTTTATTTTGTTTGTAAGCCAAAATGAGTCATTTTATTATTTGTAGGCCAAATTGAGCCATTAGAAATAGTTTATAGGCCAAAATAATATTTAATCCTTAAAGTAATAAAACTTTAGTTTAAAAATATTGATAAAGTTTTATTACTTGATAGTCACTTGATAGTTCCAGTACTTTTGTACGTTATTAAAAAAAACTGGTATAAATCCAAATTTAAGTCAAAGTTGGCTTTATACCATTTTTAATACCATATAAAAGTAATAAAACTATCAAGGAATGACTTCGTTTCAAAAAAGGATGGTTTTTAATGGCTTTAAAATTGATTATTTATTCATAATGAATTACATGTGAACATAGGCTATTGAATGATTGTAATTTGCAAACATGTATTTTTAAAAACCTTTAAAATGGTGCACTAGTAAAATGGTGCACTAGTAAAGTCTACTGTGTGGCTCTTGAATTCCAGAGTCTAGTCTAGTATGTGGCTCTTGAGTAACAGACACTCCTTTTCCACATGCATCTTGAATATTTCTGTCTTGTTAAGTTATATATCTTACTTAGTTATGTTGCTCCTGTTTTTACTGGAAGGGTTTGCTTATCATGGGAAGTGTTTCAACTTTTTTTGTTGGTAATTGTGAAATAACTCTAATTAAGGGTTAACGCGACTGAGGGCGCTTCTCATACTATGGGAATTTTATATTATTTGTAGGCGCTTTAAAATTTAATTCATACTATATATTTTATTATTTGTAGGTGCTTCTATCAACTATAGTTGCATAAGGCTAAAGAGGAGTTGAAAGATGAATTGAATTATTTGATGATTTTTGTGTTAGACACCAACATGAACTAGTAATTTTAGACACCAAAAATACTATATACTCCATATTAAGAAGAGACAAAACATAGTGATTCCAGCCAGCAAAGAAAATCAAGGGCCAAGTCCTACATAATTCTCTTTAATTGAATAAAGTTAGTGGAACACACGAGGGGATACTTAATTGAAAGTGTCAACATGTTCACAATGCTAACAATGCATATTGTCATATATGGGAATTTTATATTAAATTTTATGTTCCCGCCCATATTATAATCAAATACACAAGACATTGATTATGATAATCATCAAGGATAATTTAAATTTTATATTCCCGTCCATAGGGAACTACTAATTGTTCTACCATTGAATGCATTCTTAGTAGAGATAGAACATAGTGAAAATAATAGTAATGAGTAGCTTTAAAAGATGGAATAATCTCTTTTCTCTTTGAACCTTATAACAGTGAAAATAATTAGTAGGATTCCCGGCCTGCATGCTCTAACCGGTGTAGTCATGGTGGGAGAGATAATAATTGAAGAGTGAGAAGGGGATCAAGAAACAAAACGAAGGGATAACATTCACATGATAATTTCATCTTGAGAGAGTCAAATGGAAGAAACAAAATCGTGGCCAGAGAATCTCATGATGGAGAAGAGAAAACACAAGTAGTTATAGAAATTGAGGCAGAGATTATAAAAGAAAACAAGAATGAGTTTGAAAGGAAAGGCAAAGGGGGAAAACTCTACATTTGATTAAGGCCAAGGAGGCGACTTTCAACCACATGACTAAGGGTTTGTTTGACTGGACTTGTGCAAAAGTAGCTTATTTTAAGTTGGCTTGTTTTTAAGCCAATTTGAAAATAAGTTCTAAGTTGACTTATTTTTATGTTTAGATGAATCAATATAGTCATTTAATATATATAACATCATACGGAATTACCAGATTACTCTCTGGAAATAAGGTCTTTTACGACCACAATATTGGGCTTTTCACGACCACAAATAGATGGTCGTGGAATCCCGCGTCGTAAAAAAGTGATGTTTTCACGACCACACTCTACAGAGTGTGGTCGTGATAGGGGTCCCAAAGACATATCACGACCACACTCTCCAGAGTGTGGTCGTGATATGTCTTTGGGACCCCTATCACGACCACACTCTGCAGAGTGTGGTCGTGATAGGTAATATATCACGTCCACATTTGTGTAAATGTGGACGTGATATGTCACCTATCACGACCACACTCTGCAGAGTGTGGTCGTGATAGGTGTTTGGGAGGCACCTAAAAAGGTGCCTCCCAAATACATATCACGTCCACATTTACACAAATGTGGACGTGAAAGGGGTTTTTTTTTTATTTTATGAATGCATTTTATAGCCATCTGCATTCTTGCAGATCATTTACAAACCACTTTCAATACCATACTACTGCACAATACAGAATACCAGAGCACAATTGCAAAAACGTATCCCATAAATATTACCTTACTTAGACAACAAAATACAAAAGGCATAATCTAAGTTTTATATCTTTGCCTTACTAGTAATAAGTTCAAAATTCAGCTATAATAATCTAAGCCTATACAATTTCTGCCTCACATAGTGATTAAAAATTCTGCAAGTGCGTTTCGTACAAAGTCAATATCCTCATCTTGTTTAAACGAGTCAGTACTAAGTCCATAAAGTCCCTCCAAAAGCTGCAACATAATTAAACAATATTAAAAAAGACAAGGAAAGCACCACTTACAATTAGAAATCACTATTTTCTTGGAGATATATGTTAGAAGCGTGCATACCTTTTGGAATTTCCTCCCTTGCTTAATTTGATCTTGATATACAATATCCAGCATGTATTTGCAGACATAATATCCGCACTCTGTAGAGCCCCGCTGGCTTGGACACTGGTAAATCACAGATAATATCAGCAATATCATGGTAGTTCGGGTATGGCTAAAAGCAATATAAATGAAAATGAATATAAAAATTGCTTTTACCTTTACGTTTATAACATGAATCGAAGTCTGAGTAGCTGTGTAATAATCAGTGTCTTGCGCATCATGCCATTTTAATATTCCTCTTAAAAAGAGATAAAATCATAACAATAATGTTATATATAGTATAAAGATATATTATTATCAACTATAAAAGTAAAAAAAAACAGAGAAACTTACTTTTGGAATACTTTTCTGTGATCGTCGCTAATAAATTGATGTAAAGAGTCAAACCAAAAAATCTTGAACTCTTTCGGGCAAAGTATAGCCAGAGCCCAATGTCCACTGAAAGAAATAAGTGAAAATAAGTGTTAATTAAACTAAGACATAACATTTAATATTGTGTAAAAGATAACTCATTACCAATTCAAAACGGGGGTGAAATAAAGAGTGCCGCAATCAAGGCCCATCTGCAGCTCGACGTAAGATTGCATCTCCCAAAAATGAGTTTTCTTACTCGTTTTAAGTAGTTTCAAGGCGTTTTCATCATAAGCCAGTCTAGAAGGGCACAGAAACCGGCAAAACTTTTCCTTTGGGGTTCTTTGGCATAAATTGTGACAGTACCTATTAGACATGGCGAAATGGATTAGAACTTAAAGACTCATTACAATATTCAACTATATTGATAAAAATATGACATACTTACCAGACGGCCAAATCAAGCCAGCTTTGCTCAAGCTCTTCCATCATCAAGAACTCCTTAACGTCTCGAGAACCTTGCAACCAAATCTTCTCCTCTACTAGTGGATTGACGACTCCAGCAGGTATTAAAAGATTACGCTCAAATCCTGGTTGCATCGTCCACAGCAGATTCAGATATGGGTACTTCTCACCGTTAAAATTCTGAAAATAAGAAAACATCAACTTTACACACATATATCAATAACATTGTTAATAAATGTCAATTCATAGACAACTTTAGTACCTGTGGGAGAAGAATTGGTGGTTGAGCAGCTTCTTGAGCAGTATCGAACACAAGTCTTTTAGGCCAAACAATAAAGCCCTTCATTGCTTGCCCTAAAGTTGTGATCTCTTTAGTACAGAATGGAACACATGTCATTTCTTGGCCCTTTATCATGGAAATGACTGTCACTTTTACTTGATAATCCCGGATAGACCTGTTATGAATGGTGGTTTGATTTGGGTACTTGAGAGCCTTAGCAACAGGGTGTAGGCAAGGCTCGTCCAGATGTAAGTAGCACTCCTCGTGGTAGTCATCAAGAGGATCAGGTGCACTTGGCTCACTCATTGTTGAAGTTGTTCTTTGGGAAGCTTGAAGAGCCTCTAACTGTGATGTAAGATATTCAAACCTCATTTGCCATTGGCTCTCCCGTTCGTCCTGAAAGTAATGGATGCACAAGAGGGGGGGTGAATTGTGCAACAAAATAAAAGCTCAAATAAAATCAACACAAGAGTTTATACTGGTTCGGTCTTCCTGACCTACGTCCAGTTCTCAACCACCCAGGCCGAGTTCCACTATCCCCAGGTTTTACAACGGGTGCACCTGGAACCTTTACAACCGCAAGTTTTGAACGGGATCACTTGCAACCTTACAACTACAAGTTTTACTCAAGGCTCACTTGCAACCTTTCTAACTAACTCCCCCTTACAACCAGCAAGGGTTCAACCTTTACAAATAAAGGATTTTTCTAACTAAGTTCTCTTTAAGAACAGATAGTGTTACACACTTAAGTACAATTGATGCTCTTAAAACAAGAAGAGACTTAACTACAAAGAGTACAAGATATGTAGATGAAAAGATCACTCAATGAGTTAAATGCTCTTTCCCTTTTCTAGGCAGCTTTGAATGCTTGAAGGTTTTCTCAATTTCTCTCTCTAGCTTTTTTCAAGTTGTCAAAGATATTAGTTAGCTTCATAAATGAAGGTGAGCTTGCTTATATAGTCTTCAAACATTCTCACTCTTGGTAGGTGGGTTAGCCGTTTGAATATGGCCGTTTTTCCCAAGTTACCGTTTGCCCAATTAATGCTTCATCAATGCATAGCAGGGTTGACTTGCTTTATCTCTGAAAAGTAGTCCTGACAACTCTGCTCTGACAAAAGCATTCTGACACTGCACTTCTGAACATTCTGACATTCTGATTGCTTGCGGAAGCAGGTTCACATCCGGAAGCAACTCTACTTAGTGTGCTGCACTTTGAATGTTAGTTTAACAATATAAGCACATAGCCATATGCAGTGGGTGTTCACTTAGTCTAAAATGGCTTCCTTGGATCCGGAAGCACTTCCACATCCGGAAGCACTACTACTGGATGAAGGGTTATATGTACTTTTACTCACTCTCGCTCAGTGTCCTTCAATCCAACAGCCAGCGCTAGTCACTAAGCTATCGGAAGCAATTCTACTAGACGTGGCTCATGTTCACTGACGCTTAGTGTTCTTCAATCCAACAGCCAGTGCTAGTCACTAAGCAATCGGAAGCAATTCCACTAGACGTGGCTCATGTTCACTGACGCTTAGTGTTATCCATTCCAACAGTCAGCGCTAGTCACTAAGCTATCGGAAGCAATTCCACTTCCGGTTGAATCCTAGCTTAGTCTTAAGGTTTTGTATATTTAGTGCTTCTTGGACTAAGTTATTTCCTTAGTTAATTACTTGCTGTTGCTGGGGGATGAGATATTCATCCGCGAGCGCTAGTCCTAGTCTTTCCGGAAGTAAATCTACATCCGGTTGCACTCTTACTTGGGATCCTTATATTAACCTAATGCCTAAGTGCTTGGTTCATTCTTTCATACTTTAGTCTTCATCATCAAAACTTAAGATTCTAACACGTCCATCCGTTCGTCCACCCGTGCATTCACCATTGCATCAAGCTCCTCAGTGGACATTTTACTACGAGACACCACTCGTTTTTTGGGCCCAAAAAATTCCTTTGCCCCAACTGTCTCAGCAACTCCTACAACTCGGCTAGGGTTGTCTAATCTCCCTAGCGAAGTTGCTAGGATGTCCATTCTGGGGTCCTGCGGTGTCCAAGACCCCTGAGAAGATTGCTCCTCCAGTTCATTCTGTTACAAAAGTGAACAAACATTGATTAAGATACAATAATATCCTACGTAAGTGTTTAAATACAATTTATATAGCACTCACAATTCGGTTTGCCACCGCTTCAGCCTTGTCACTGGTATATTTTCCAGTTGGTCTCTTCCTCCGGGCCGCTGCCCATTTTACATGGCGTTGGAGGTCAGGTAAAGGTTCTAAGACAGTGGAAGATGACTCAGCTTCCATAGATTTCCGCTGCTCCTCCCACTTTTGTTGCCGCTCGGCTTCCACATAATCAGTCATCCAATCATACCCCCCACGGGACATGGTATGATTATACTCATTTTTAGCCCGAATCTCTTGTTGTTTTTTGCTTATCTCCTATGTACCACAATAATAAAATATTAATAATGCAGGTACACAGATTAAAACCAAGTAATGAACTATACATGTATAGTAGATATACCTTAAATGCTTCAGACTTCCGATATTTAACAAACTCCTTCCATTTCTCTGGTTCAATATTGGGATATGTTATACATGGATCCTCACCCATTTTAGACCCCCCGAATATGTAGTCCCTGGCCATGTTATATTTGAATTCACTAAACCTTTTTGCAATTTTTCGCCAAACGAACTCTTTAAAATCTTTGGTATCCGGCACATCCCAATATTGCTGCAATGAAAAAACAAATATGATTAGTCACCACAATATCTCACAAATATGGAGTTAAAATACGAATGTACATACCAATACATCCAACCAACATTGTTGCTTAACATCGTCATTAATGTGTTTCCACTCATTTATTGTGATGTCAAGTCTGTTTCTCGCCACTGTTCCAAGATAACTTGCAAATGGTTTTGCAGTTGGGCCTTTAGGCCTATTCTTTTCATCTAGTTCCAAATGGTTTTTCTTCTTATGCTCAACTGTCAGAGCAATCACTTTCGAAAGTTTGGTAGGCCCTCTTTTCTTCTTCTTCACAGGGGGTGGTGGGGCCTCCTCATAATACTCTTGCTCGCGATCGGAGTCATTTTCTGCCATTATAACCTGTGAAAGAGGAACAATTACATACATTAGCACAGAACAATTAATAATATTAGATAGATTATTAAATGAAAAACAATAACAATAATCAATACATTTTCTAACATTATGTGTTGTCATCCCATATGTCCCATAAACCCTCAGTATGATCATTCCTGACCGCACAGAAGTCATCATCATCATCATCTAACAAACTTCTTGTTGTTTTGCCTAATAATTGTATCTCATCATCATCACCATCATTTACTGTGCGAGCACAATCCATTTGATTTCTATTTTGCAAGGCAATGGAAAGCTTAACATTTGTAGGGTCTGAAACATAAAACACTTGCTTCGCATGACTTGCTAGAATAAACGGTTCATCCTTGTAGCAGACCCTATTAAGATCAACAGATATCATGCCGCTTTGGCGCTCAATCACAACTGCATTACTATGTACCCACTTACATTTAAATATGGGAACCTTGAAATGCGGTGCGTAGATGATTTCCCAAATTTCTTCAATAACCCCATAATATGTAGTTGTAGCCAATTTTGGGTTTTTGTCCCTAGAGCTAGAAAATGGGTTGCCTCAGCTTCAACCATCACCCCGCTGTTTTGTGTGGTGCGCTTGCCATCAATGACCTTAGTAGAGAAAGAATACCCATTTATTTCATAACCACCCCATGAAAAAACAATAAACTGGGGCTTCACAGCTAGCAACCTTACTGTGTCAGACACATCCTTTTGTTTTCGCGCATACTCCTCGAACCAACCAATAAATGACTTGTTATGTTCATTTGAAATCTGCATATCACTCTTCTTCGGGTTATTCTCTTTCAAAAGCCTTTTATGCTCAGCCAAATAAGGTTGCACTTCTTTCATGTTATTCAAGATGTATAGATGTGCCTGTAACAACTCCACTCTCTCTACACCCTTTACTTTCATGCCCCGCACCCCTTTACCAGAAAGTTCATCTTCATCCAGGTTGATTTCCTCGTCGTCAGGTTTTCTTAGGTATGGTTTGCAAAAGTCCATTGCCTCTTCAACAAGATATCTTTTAACAATCGAGGCCTCCGGGCGATATGGGTTCTTTGAATAACCCTTCAAAACTTTCATGAATTGCTCAAAAGGGTACATCCACCTTAGAGAAACCGGACCACAAAGTCTTATCTCTTGAACCAAGTGAACAATCAAATGAACTGATATATCAAAAAATGCTGGAGGAAAATGCATCTCCAATTGCGACAAAATAACATAATCTTCCTTTTCCAACTCATCAAGTATTTCATTGTCAATTACCTTACTGCAAATGGCATTAAGAAACTTACATAACCTTGTTAAAGTCTTCCGCGCATCATCCTCCAAAATTCCTCTTATAGCTACCGGCAAAAGTTGTTGCATTAACACATGGTAATCATGAGACTTCATTCCCGTCAACTTCAAATCATCCATTGACACAAGTTTGCTAATATTAGAGAAATATCCATGTGGCACTTTCATCCCACGTAAACACTCACACAATCGTGTTTTCTCAAGTTTGGAAAGTGTATGAGCAGCAGGTTCCATATATGCTTTCTTTCCATCTTCACTAATTGTCGGATGTAACCGCTGTCTTATGCCCATCTCAACTAAATCTCTTCTAGCGTTGAGCCCATCTTTGGTTTTTCCTTGAATGTGTAACAACGTTCCGACAATACTTTCTGCAAGATTTTTCTCCACATGCATCACATCAATACTGTGCCTCACATCAAGACAACGCCAATAAGGGAGATCAAAGAAGATTGACCTCTTCTTCCAAATGTTAGTCCACTTCTTCTTCTTCTTTCCTTTACCAAATTCCACAGTAACACGAGCAACACGACGATAAACTTCTTCACCTGTTAACGGAATTGGAGCAGATGCATGCTCAGGAAAGCCATTAAATCGCTTCCTCAGTCGACGGTATGGGTGGTGGCGATCAAGAAACCTCCTATGACCGAGGTAAACAGTCTTCCTTCCATACTTGAGCTGGACAAAATTAGTGTCATCCTCACAAATTGGACATGCCTTATGTCCCTTGACACTATATCCTGAGAGATTGCCATATGCAGGTAAGTCATTTATTGTGGTAAACAACAAAGCTCGCAACTTGAATGTCTCCTTTTTGTATGCATCAAACACATCAACACCTTCATTCCACAACATCTTCAAGTCCTCGATCAACGGAGCAAGATAAACATCGATATCGTTCCCAGGCTGTTTCGGTCCCGAAATCATCATACACATCATAAGATATTTCCGTTTCGTGCACAACCAAGGTGGAAGGTTGTAAATGACAAGCAAAACTGGCCAAGCACTATGTTTGCTAGAGACACTCCCAAATGGGTTGAATCCATCTGTACAAAGGCCAAGACGGAGGTTTCTAGGATCACTAGCAAACTCTGGAAAAATTGAATCAACCTTTTTCCATTGAGGAGAGTCAGCAGGATGTCGAAGATATCTAGAATCAGAATTTCTCTGATCACAATACCACCTCAGATTCTCTGCTTCTGTTGCATTCGCGAACAATCGTCTAAACCTTGGAACTACTGGAAGGTACCACATTACTTTCGAAGGTTCACCTTTTTTGGTTTGCTTGTCTCTTCATCGTCGTCGTCATCATCAGCACCCTTCCTCTGTTTATACCTTGGCTCCTGACATCTTGGACACACATGTAACCCTTCATATTCATTTCTATATAAAATACAATCATTGGGACAAGCATGTATCTTCTCATACTCCATACCCATCTTACTTAGCATTTTCTTGGCCTCATACATTGTCTTCGGAACCGCATTGTTATCCGGGAACATATCGCTCAAAGCTGCGAGCATTTTCGAGAAACCCGCGTCTGCCCACCCATTTTCCGTCTTTATTTCTAGTATTGTTAGAATGAAGGTCAGACGGCTATACTTCTTACACCCTGGAAACAAAGGTGTCTCAGCATCACCACGCACTTTGTCGTACTCGTCTGACACAACAAACGACTCCGCTGCGATATCATTTATCATGTTGTACATGCCAACATCGCAAACATATTCATCGTCATCATCATTATCGTCCACCTCCGCTGCTTTTCCATGTTCCACGGTAGTTCCCAATTCCCCATGCCAAATCCACTTCCTGTATCGGCGATTGATCCCCTCACAAATAAGGTCATTCCTTATAGAGTCAAGGCTTTTGCGATCAACATTCACACACTTCACACAAGGGCACGGGTACTTTCCATTCTTACTCGGCACATTTCTTTTGGCAAATTCAATAAACTCTTCCACCCCCTTTTGATACTCTTCACTAGTTCGCAAAGCATCCATCCAAGCACGATCCATGGCTACAAGCTTTGGTTACTTAACTTTTGAATATTACCAGAACAATCGTACCAATTAGATTACTAATTCTAATCGGTCATAACAGTGAACAACATAACATTACTTAATCATCCATCCAGCATAACATTACTACTCAAACCAAGATTACTAATGAAACCAAGATTACTAAGCATCCATCTAGCATAACATTACTAATCAAAAACGAATATATCAACAATATACCCAGCATAACATCAAGGGCAAAAGAGCTAATCTAGTAATTAACTATTTCACTTTGGGCAAAAATAATAAATGACTGTTTCGCGGTGCATAAATAATAACCAACTTTGTGACCCGGTGCAAAAATAATAAAACCGGTACTAAATGTTAATTTGTTGTTTTGTGGAACCTTTCTGATATTATTTTCTAAAGTAAAAATACCATTTTACCCTCTCACAATTAAAACTTAACCCTTCTTTCTTCTGCCCTTCATCTTCCTATGCTAACTAGTATCGGCAATGTTTTAATTGGAGGGGAAAAATGTATTTTTCACTTTCAAAATAATATCAGAAAGGTCTCACATAACAACAAATTAACATTCAGAACCGGTTTTATCATTTTTGCGCCGGGTCACAAAGTTAAATATTATTTATGCACCGCGAAATAGTCATTTATTAGTTTTGCCCAAACTGAAAGAGTTAATTATTAGATCAGCACTTTTGCCCTAACATCAATTCAGCAATATATCTACAATATAGAAACTTCCATATGATGACAAAAACAAATCATCTTAGTTTCTCTTAAGAAAATCATTTCACATTGCACACTAAAAGTAACCCAAAATATTATGTCCCTCGGTTACTAAAATAGCAGCAAAAAGAGCATCCTATAACCCAACAAGTCTCAAAAACAAGAAGAGTAACAAAAATCTTCATCCTATCGTCACGGTTCAAGCATCACATTATATGAACACTAAAATATAGGCATAATTTAGGCAAAATTTACATATAAGATATTAATAGGTAAATACCTCAGAGGCGGCGGCGGTGAAGAGGGAGGCAGCGGCGAGAAGTGAGACGGAGAAGGGCGGCGGACGGAGAAGGAGGCGCGAGAGAGAAGGAGAAGGACGGAGGGAAGGAGGGGAGAGAGTCCGAGAGAGAAGGAGAAGGACGGCGGACGAAGGTGAAGTGAGAGAAGGAGAAGGAGAAGGACGGAGGGAAGGAGGGGAGAGAGTCCGAGAGAGAAGGAGAAGGACGGCGGAGGTGTTGTTGAGAGAGATGAAGGTGAGAGGCGAAGGTGAGAGATGAGAGGCCGAGATAAGGTTGGAGGCGCGAAGCGAGTGAAGTGAGTGAGGTTGGAGGGAAATAAAAAGTATTATGGCGCCAGAATTTTCACACCTTCCACGACCACACATTTGAATGTGTGGTCGTGGAAGGTGTGCGTACCCTTCCACGACCACAGCAAGGGAGTTGTGGTCGTGGAAGGGTAGCTTTCCACGACCACAGTTATAAAAATGTGGTCGTGGAAGGCTACCCTTCCACGACCACAACTCCCTTCCTGTGGTCGTGGAAGGGTACCCACACCTTCCACGACCACACATTCAAATGTGTGGCCGTGGAAGGTGTACTTTCCACGACCACATGTACAAATGTGGTCGTGGAAAGTCTCCGCTTGAACAGTTATTTACATGTTATGTCACCGCGTTTTTTTTCAACGACCAGCATTGGCTTTTTAGTGGTTAATTATGGTCGTGAAAAGCCTATTTTCTAGTAGTGTAGTTATAGAAATTGAGGCAGAGATTATAAAAGAAAACAAGAATGAGTTTGAAAGGAAAGGCAAAGGGGGAAAACTCTACATTTGATTAAGGCCAAGGAGGCGACTTTCAACCACATGACTAAGGGTTTGTTTGACTGGACTTGTGCAAAAGTAGCTTATTTTAAGTTGGCTTGTTTTTAAGCCAATTTGAAAATAAGTTCTAAGTTAACTTATTTTTATGTTTAGATGAATCAATATAGTCATTTAATATATATAACATCATACGGAATTACCAGATTACTCTCTTTACCTGCATTATTCATAACGAGCATTTACCCCTGCGCAAAGCACTAACTTCATATGACATAGGCCCCAATAATTTTTTTTAATCCCTCATATTACCAAGCGAACAGCAGTAAACACAATAAATTTAAAACATAGACTACAACTAGCTGTTACTTCACTATCCTACCATCATAGAAGACATTGGCAAAGCAAAGGAAAAAATAAAGAAGAAGGGGCAAACACAAAATTAAACACCATTCTCAACCGTGTGCAACTCGTTCAGCAACAACAAAACTAATGACAAAAACTGTGCTACACTTGCATACAGATTAGCAAAAGAGCAACACACGGACAAGATCACCTATGAACAACAGCAAAACTCATTCATTGAGCAGAATCAACCCAAGCAAGTTCGAAAGCACCAGGAAAATCAGATGATTTATTTAGAGGAAAGTTCAGATCCTGTTTCACTCAGTTCCAGCCAGCCAATAATGCCATTGATGGGTAAAGAAGTTCCAATAAGTAGAAGCAGCAATGAGATGAAGGAGTTTGCAGAAGATGCTTGGGCGGATGAGGCTTCCAGAAGAAGTCATTGCTCAAAAGATGTAGCTTTAGAAAATTCCTTCACTGAGAGAAATCCTCGGCAAAATTTTGCTTTCAGTTCATCATCACATGTATCAAATGAAAATATTTTGCAGTCTGTGAAAATCCACAACAATCAGGCAGTACAAAGTAGTTATGCAGCTCAATATGGAAGCCTTCGGAGTTTGAAGAAATGCCAGTTCATGTTTGCCTCCATTTCCCCATCAGAGATAACCCACATTGCAACCAGCTCAGTGAACAGTACCACAGAATTGATTTATAAGATACATAGAAATGCTCACTTTGTCAACTTCAAGGGCCTCATCATCTCATTGTCTTCGTGGTCCAATATCTGTATATAATTGTCAACAACATATATAAATTAATTACTACTACATTTCAATTTAATAAAAAAAAAGATTATAATATCGAAAATATAATAAAAATTAAATGGAAAAAATAAATCCTTAAATTCAGTTCAATCTTTATACCGTTAATCACATGTAATCTAGTCCATATGTTTAATTAAAGGAAACTGATTCAACTCAACATGGTTAAAATTATGAAGGCTGAATATACTCGAATCCAAATTTGAGTGTAATTGATTTACAACCAATCCAAATTTAATTATAAGGATTGAGTAGTACCAACTTCAAATATACTCGATTCAGAATGATATTGATAAAAAATGAATTATATCCCTAATAATAAAAAGGTAATATACACACACTTACGTGGCAATGATAAATGTAGCCAGGTTCATCCGTAGCATCAAAAATATATGATGCATTTGAGTGTATGTAACCAAATCTCACTGCAATCTTGGTCGCAAATCCAGGCATCATCTTGTACACGTTCTTCCATCCTTTCTCATGAGCAGCAACCTTAACTTTCTTACCACGTGAATGTTCATCCACGTCGCACTTCTTGGCATCGTTGTGTTTCTCCATACAAGCTTTAAATTTCTCCAATTTAACCAGTTCCGTCTGATCCAACACTTTGAATAGTCCCAAATGAATGTGCAGCGGATGATTGTCCTCCGTCAGATTAATCACATACCACACCTCAGTGGACCCCACCTTTGGAGTTTCTGTAGCTGGGGCGTCATATGGTTTTGCATTCAAGAATAAGTGAGTGGGCTCATCCATTTCACTAGTGTACTCATACATTGCAATGTACCTTGTGAGCAATACACTAGATAAATCCACATGTGGATATTTTATCAACTTCTGTGGGACTGTGACGTGTCAATTTCACGATTGGATTGTATGAAGAATTTCATCACCTTGCTGTTATATTCATCTACTGGATCGCCTGATGGGTAAGGATAAGATGCGCTATTGGCTAAGATAACGGTGTGACTCTTTGACTTTGAAAAGTCAACAATCACATCTGTGATCTCAGATGGCCCCAAAAGAAATTCTTTGGTTTCCACAGGTTCTTCCATGTATGCTGAATCTGATGCCACGTGGGTGAATCCTAAGCCGTTGGTGAAAAAGAATCTGAAGAATCTAGCATTGCTAGCGTTGATTATACGGAATCTATATTTACGACGTTGTACTGACATTCGTGGCCAAGCTTTACCATTCACAATGATAGCATCACCAAAGTACTCAGGTTGCCATTGTGGATGTATGGTAGGGTTGTTTCCGGTTGAATTCATGTATATAGAACCATCCTTACGAAAGCTACGATCAAAGACCACCAATGGCCGATCAAAGGTATCTCCATGAGGCAAACGAAGTGGGCCCTCAATCAAAGGATTGCGAATAATGTAGGCTCCAAGTAAACCAGCTAGAAGGTTGACTCGAGTCAACCCCATGGCATGATCATGGTACCATAAATTTCCAGGATGTTGATAATTTGGATAGTGATAGCTTTTTATAGTCCAAGTGGGCCCCGTCTCATTGAATCCATTAGTGAACCATGAGTTTGCATTGCCGTCACTGTGGGGCCCATGGATCCCACCGTGGAGATGAACCACTGTGGGAACTCCTGTCTTTGAGTGGGGAATGGCGGTAGGGATAGTTGGGTCCCACGGGAGAATGTGCTTTGGAGGGAGGTGATTTTGCCACCTCACAAAGGTATCAACACCATGAATGGCCTCGATTGTTGGTCCAGGAACTGTTGCACTGAGCTTGTTCAAACCGTAAGCAAAAACTGGCGTTGGAGGCAAATCCCTATGAAATTTCTGTGACAAAAACGACAAGATTTGCTTAAAACAATATAATGTACAGTATGCTGTCCACACACATCCAGAATTTTAACTAAATAGGATAATATATATATATATATATATATATATATATATATATCTTAGGTACGTATCTCTATGATCCGATTTGTTTTGAAAAGAAAAATAAAATCAAAGTTGAGAGAATGGAATCGATCAGAGAAGACCGAGTATAAAAGAGCTGATAAAATATATGGCATAAAACCATTACATCATCTTCATAAAATATTTTTGACCATTTTGCACCTATTTATAAAAAGTCAATATTCTGTTAGTGAGGTATAAAAGTAGGGGGACTTTTTATTTTACCAAATAATTAAGAAATCTGACAAAAATTATATTTTACAACTTAAATTTTAGTTGAAATATTCTAAACAAATTTATAAAAAGAGAGGAAGGGGTATTTATATTGACCTCGTCAAATTACATTTTAATTCTTTAAAAATTGAACTCGCTTAATGTGAATAGAAAAAAAGATTTTATTATCTTTATTCATTTGAAACAAAATCAAGGAGAATTGACAAAAGAATAATCTTAGGATTGAAATAGGCTAAGATCAAGAAAAAAAAACAATGGAAAAGAAAAGAGAATTTGTAATATGGTTTTTGAAGTGGGTAGGGAGATTCCGAAAAGGAGTTAAAAAAAATAGAGTGACAAGGAATAATGGGTCATTGTCAAAAGGCTGAGCCGAAGCTAGTTGTCTAGCTGTTTCCAATTTCCATCACAACTTCATATTATTATTGAGAAACTTTCCACACAGGCATGAGCCAAAAACAATGAAAAAGTAAACAAAACAGGAAATAAATAAATGATTATATAATACTTCCTATTTTTGTTCCCTTCTGAACCAGTCTTTGATGTGTCATTTTAATTCTTTCTTAGTAATATCATATAAAAACATACATAGATAGAATCAATTTAATTTTTTTTACGTATGACTTAATCAGACAAGTAAATATTTACATATGCACAAGCTTCCCAAATCCTATTTATTAAAGAGAAAAAGGGTTTCATTATTAGCCCTTGCTTCTATTAGAGTATCACATCACATCACTAATCACTAAATTTAACAAAAATGTAAAGTTTTATTTCACTTATTTGAAGCAACACCACCGATGGAAGAAATACTACTTTGGTTGGTGGCTGACATACTTCTCATGTAAGATAGACACTAGATTTTTTTTTTTTAATTTAAATTTGAGTTATATTGATCAAAAAACAAAAACAAAACTATTTTATGGGAAGCTGATTCTAAAATCAATATTCATTATAGAAAAAATACGAACCGTTGCTTTTCTTGCCAAAAAGAATAGGAATGGTTCAAAAGTATCTCCAAGACTGGAAAATCAAAATAATAAATTTTTCATATTACTTCTGAATTTCAGCTCAAAATCAATCATTTTAGACAAGGGTAATAGTGTAATTGTTCATATTAGACAACTTACTTTCTATAGATTAGGGTTCACTTCACTCTTCATTTCTAATTTTATGTCACAAATTTCTACAACTAAACGAGCTCACAAGATTGGTAGTTTTAAATCTTCAATTTAATGTTGACCAAAAAAAAATCTTCAATTTAATACCCCAATCAATAGCAAAAGAATTAACTCTCCATTTCTAATTCTATGTCACACATATATGATGCTTCCCCTAGCATATCACGTTAGATGTCAATTATATAATATTATCAATTCATCAATTCTAATACAAAATTCTGATAAAAAATTCTAATAAAACAAATTAAATGTATCGTGTCAGAACGTCTCCTTTACAGCCACACAAGCACTAAGTGGACCGTTTGATAAGTTACCCTAAAATAGAACAATCGAGACCATACAATAACACAATCTGCATCCTCAACCTCTAAATCTAGTTTCAATGTGTTGTACTACTGTTTTATTCTGGGATTTAATAATTTACACTAAAATAAAAGGTGTGAAATATAGACCGACCAGCTAATGGAATCTTTTAGTCTGTGGAACAAATGGGCACAAAGCAAAAACAAGGAGGAGAGAACAGTGCAGGTTTATAGTTTAACAACAACAACAATTTGTTAGAAAAAAGAAATAAGAAAGTTTTATGAATATAAAGAAGAAAAAAATGAAATGAAGGGGAACGTACCCAGTTCTTGTGGAACATGCCTATACGAAGAAAGTTGGGTTTCGGTTGCCCATGAACAAGTTTGTAGCCATGGATTCTGGGCATATCCAAAAGTTCATCCACAAACATCTCCAACTTTGATACATTTACTAGATTATTATCATTCACTGATGATGACAAAGAAGAAGAAATAAGCAGATATGCATATAAAAAAATCAGTAAGGTTCGTTTCTGAAGAGAAGATGGAGTGAACATGGCTTCTAATTATATTATGTGCTTGAGAGAGATATATATATATATACACACACACGCAGAGGAGGAGGAGAAGTATGGTTAGATGGGGGATTGGAGAGATATATATAAACACAGAGGAGGGGGAGGATGATGATTAGATGGGGGATTGGAAAATTATGGAGGTGGGACTGTGGGAGGGTAAGAGCTCAAGTTGTGGGGCCAATTGGGGGATACTTTGGTTTTGCCTAGATTTATTTTATTTATTAGTATTAATTGTGGTTGGAGTTAACGTTTTTCATTGTTAGTCTTTTTGCATAGTGAACCGTGTAAATGTTGGTCAAAAAAAAAAAACCGTGTGAATCAAAGCCCCCGATTTTTCAAAGGATAAAACTTAAATCAATTTTAAACTAAGTCATTAAAATCGATTTTAGGCAAAAATAGTTATGTGATTGTTCTCTGTCACTGTTGTAAAAAAAATCCCACTAGGAAATTCTTAAAGTTTGGGCCCACTAAACTTTTCATTTTCGTTTTCATATCCTCATTTCCCACCGCCAAAAGAGTCATAATTCTAATTCATTTGGGAGAATTAATTAGAGGTCTCATCAAATAAACATAATTAAAGTGAGACCTGGTAACATGAGTTGTAATTACAACTTTTATGGCTAATAATAACAACTTTGGCCTCATAAAATAACTCTTGGGACGTCACTTTAATTATGTTTCTTTCAAGAGACCTCAATTAATGCTCCCAATTCATTTTAGGGTTAAGTTTCATTCTTGCCAATAAATTGTTTCAAAAATATCAATTTGCCCAACAAACAATAAAAAGTCTCATTCTGACCAATGAATAAAATAATAGCTCATTTAAACCAATAATGAGCTATTGAAAACTACTAAAATACTCTTATCTCAACTTGTGGTTGTGTGTGACATTTTCAAGTTGAAAGAAGAGTATTTTAGTATTTTTCAATAGTTCATGGGCAAAAATAGCCCATTTTTATTGCTCAATGACCGTAATGATATTTTTATTGTTTGTTTACCAAATTGATACTTTCGAAATAGTTTATTAGCCAAAATAATATTTCACCTTTCATTTTATTAGTAAAACTTTGAAATTTCAACATATATTAAATTACATTTTTAAAAAACAAATTATGTGAACAATATAAATCAGTATGTCCTTATATTTGTCGGATTTCTTTTATATTTGTGTTTGTCTCACATAAGAAAACCTATGTTTTATTAAAAGTATATGTGAATCAAGCCCTACTTTTTTAATTTATTTTTAATTATTAAAAGTGATTGCTAGCATTTAGTTGAGGTCATTAAATGTCAATGAGTTAAACGTCATATTTATCACTGAAGTATAAATTGAGAATCATATACGCTCTTCAAGAATTTTTTTAGCTTAAATTTACTCCTAAAGTATGCAAGAATGGTTATATTTAGGGTAATTTGCAGTTTAGTCCCTGGTAAAGGAAATTAATACTGGAAGGTCCCAATACATTCCAAAATAATTATAAAGTCCCAGGGGCCCTTTCCTGCAATTGTTTGCTTATCTTCAATGACCATTTTGTCCTCATAAGATGAAAGCATAGTCCCCCTGTAGGGACCAGTGAGATGGCAACCATCTTTAATGATTTTAAAAAAATCCTATTGCTTTGTTGTTAAATTACACCATACTTGAATTATGTGATTCATACTTCATATGGCTCCTACAATGGTGTTCATGCAAAGAAAACAAGCCAAGAGAAATACCAAGTCCAAAGGAACAAACTTGGAGAGGGTTAGAGCATGTATTAAGCAATTTAAGATCAAAACTCTCCAAGTATGAATCACAACCAAGAAAATCAACATTACTCCCATTTGTAGGAGTAAAAGAAACATTTATGTTTTTTAAGTCCTCTTGTACTTGCAACCGCAAAGGTGAGGAACCCAAGTTGGTGTTGGGGTACACCACATCGAATTTGCAATCACAAGAGGAGGGAGGTATAAGAGTGGAAGAAGAAGAAGATTTATGCAACATGCAAGATGAATGCAATCCTAAATCGGGCGGTAGGTCACAAGATAAAATTAAATGGAAAGATTCATCCTTTTTCACAATTTTATCATTTAAAATATGAGAATCTTCCCTTATTAACCAACCCAAAGATAAAAAAGAATTGAGATCAAAAGATATGCAATTTTCATGTCCATTTTCAAGTGTAGCATGTGTCATGTTATCAATCAAACTAGATGAAGGGATAACATCATATGAAGTGGAAAGTCATCTATCAATTTCCATACAAATAGCACAAGACTCATCACAATCACATGTGTTAATGAAGGAAGAATGTGGGGAAGAGGGTGAAGTGAATTCTCCATCATGTTCATTATATTCAAAGAAGCTCAAATCATCATGCTTATCAACACTTGAAAAGGAAGACAATTGTTCACAATTATAATGCCTAGACATGACCATTGCAACCAAATAATCTCAATATGCAAATGCAAGTAACTAAAAAAAAATTAAAACAAATAAGAAATGCAAAGTGAACTAACCTAAGATGCACCTAAGCTAAATGCAACCTAATGGCTCAATTTAACCCAAATCAATCTTGAAGATCGACACAAATTTACTAGGGAGTCAAATTAATGACTCCCCGGCAACGGTGCCACTTGAAGGACACCGATTTAGCGGTCGGTGTAATGTGTCTTGGGTCTAATCCTTCAAGAAATTTTAGAACCTCAAGGTAAGCGGAAGCTACCCCGGGTATCGTTCTCAAGGAGCCTTGTTTAATCTAACTATCCTAGTAAATTAAATGCAATTTAAGATGGATTTGGGTGAAGAAAATATATTTTGTTGATTTTTTTAAAAAGGGAATGAAGGATGCAAAATAAATAAATATTTTTGGTATTTTTAATAAAAGGGTGTAGTGGAAGTGAAGTGCTCTTGGAAATGATTTTCAATGGCTATCATAGCTTTCTAAATATTTTTGGGGAGTTTAACGCACTAATTTCCTAATTTACCAAACCTCATGGACCCATGAGTCCAATACCTAGTTGTTGAAACCTCATCCAATTAGGCATTGTTAAGCTCTTTAGTACCTTTGAGTTTTCTCTAAGTTTTGCTAAAATACCAAACCTCACCAACCGGTAAGTCTAATGCCTAGTCTCATGAACCCATTCAAATAGACATTATTAATTACTCTAGAGTGTGATTATTGATTGCAATGCATTAGGTTCAATTACAATTCAATTCAACAAACTATGTACCAATACCATGAGTAAATAGAAATATTTAATGAATTATAAAGAACATATGTATGACCATACATATTGTTGAGTCCAAATTCCTCATTACAAGTCAAAACCACAAATCAAACTCACAATAACAACCAAATCTAGTCCAATCTCAACACATAAATGCTAACATAAACCTAGGCAATCAAAAATATAAAGAGAAAGGAAAGGAATTGGGACTCCCCTTTGAAGAACCATAGCTCAAGCCACTTCTCATCAACTCCAAGAGCAAGGAGGAACTTTATTGAGGCATGAATGGAGGAAGGAAGGTGGAAGATTGAAGAAATGGGATGAGAAGTGAAGAGAAGAGGATTAAGGGAATTGAGGGAACTAGGGTTTTGGGGAGCAACTAACCCCCAAAACTTGTGTTTCTAAGCCTAATCCTTCACTTAATATCAATAGGAACATGGGCTTGATCATTGGGTTTGAGTTTGGGTCCAAATTGAGCTCAAAATAACCAAAAAAACAGCAAAAACCGACTCTGAAATTGTGCAGTTCGCAGGAGGGGCTGTTCTGCAATTTTCTGGAAGTGTTGGGTCTGTTTCTGTAATTTTCCCAGGACTGTTGTGAAGCATTTTCAGGATTTTTGGCCATTTCTGTAATTTCTGCTAAATCTTCAGAATATCAATTTCAGCCCATTTTTCTCATTTTCTGCAAGGGAAAATTTACAACAACATAATATATTTCATCCCAAAAATTAATCAATTAAGATAAACAATTAAATGTGACAATTATGCCCTTATATTGCCCCTTTTCACTCACAATCATTTGTAATTCATTTCAATTAGATTTAATCCATTTTAATTCAATATTGCATCTTTCAAATGTTAATAACTTCAGTTTAGCACACTAAAAACATACAAATTTAAGGATTTGTCAATATTTATTGTTTTTTTTTAATTTGTAGGCATATTCTTAAATAAAAGTTTTTTAACGTGGACACAATCACTTTAATTTATGAGAAAATAACACAAGACTTAAGAAAATACAAATATGACATAGAGGTGCTTCCAAATTTAAATCCTACAAATATGAAAATTTTATTGGTGAACAATTTATAAGCACCTTTATAAGTTCTTACCACTAAAGAAGTCTTGGACTTAGTAGCGGAAATTAAAAACCGCCACTAAAATGGAGTTCAATGGCGGTTTGGGAGGTCAATTGTCAGCAAAAGTGTTGGTTTGATCAAAAGGAAATTTAATGGTAAAAGTTAGTGGCGTTTTAGCCTAAACATTTATCACTAAGTTGACATCAAATTTGTAGAGTTTCATTTAGTGGCGGTTTGTTCTCCAAAAGAGGCACTAACTTTGTACATTAATTGCTTATTGATTGGTCTATGAATTAGTGGCGAAACAGAGACCGCTATATTTAGGAGTTTAGTGGCGTTTTTTTAGTGTTATCCATTCTAACTTTTTTAGGTTGTGCTTAATAATTATGATAGTCTGATATGAAAATAAAAAGGTTGTAACTTTATTTTGAGACTTAAGAAATATTCCTTCACTAACATTATAATTTTCACTGGCTAACGTTTGTAGTGCGTGTGTGGGGGCGCACAAGTCACAACATTGCACAACAGGTAGGATGGTGATTGCTATAATGGGCGAATCTATTAAGTAATCATGTGGACATTGAATGGAACAAAAAATAGAAATATAATTCGTGATTTTTTTAAACTTAAAAATATTACGCGAGTTGTGAACTTGTGATGAGGCAAATTTAAGAGCTCGCCAAGTTTAAGACATATTTTTATACATAAAAACATATACACATATATTTACAATATGTCACCTACCAATTAAACCCTCATTTTGGACTATAATTTCAGCTCACTAAAATTTTAAGTTACGTTATATAATGCTTTAGATGTCTCAGGTAATATTAAATTGATTCGACTTTTTGGCCTCCCAAAAGTAATGGTGTGTGCATGATGTGTGTGTAATTACATAATATTGATAGACTTTTACATTCTAAATTTAAGGTTAATGCTAATTCTAGAAAACGTTTAGTGTCAGTAGTTGATAAATTTGAGGACAAATAATATAATTTATATGCATTTGAAAATTAAGTTAAAAAATCAGAACATTCGACGTGCGAATTGAGGTTAACATAAATTATTTTTTTGAGTGAAATTTACACATTATTTATATATTGTGTCCAAATAGATCGTTATTTTATGCAACAATATATACATATATACTTTATTTATAATCTTTTTTACATATATATATATATATATATATATATATATATATATATATATATATATATATATATATATATATATATATTTGATTTGTAACTCAAATTTTAATTTGATAACTTAAAAATATGCAATCAAGCCTTATAAAAATAATTTAATTTATTTTATATTCAAATAATTGCATTCAATGATTTAAATTTATAACTATATATGAAATCAAATTTTAGTTTTTTCAAAGTAATATTTTTAATAAGAAAATAGTTAATTAAAAATTGAAAGTTTTTAGTTGTTTATTTTTCCGTTTTTAACATCCATACATTGCATGTGTATTGCATGAATATCACACATGCATTGCACGGGAATAAAAATCTATTTAAACAATAAGAGGGTGATTTAGCTTGTGTCGTATAGGCTAAAATCAAAGAAACTAGATCTTGCTCTAGTATAATGAACCTAGGTCAATCTAAGTGGCTGTTTGGATACATTTCTAAAAGCTATTATGGCTCCCAAACTTAGGTTTCACACAAAGACCTCCAAACACTCAATTTTTTTTTGGATAAACTATTTTGAGAAGAAAAGCTAGTTTGGGGTTCCAAAAGCTATTTTGAGAAAAACTATATTTTTCTCCTTTTCCAGTTAAAAGTTTCGATCGTTCGTTTAAGAAAAACACTTATTTCAAATAAAAGAAACATGAAAAGCTATTCATCCTAACTATTTTTCAGAAAATGTATATTCTACTCCAAAGTTACTCTTAAAAGTTATTCTCAAAAAATTTTATCCAAACACTCTCGTTTCATCAAAAACTATTTTTAAGAAAAGTTATTCTACTCAAAAGCTATTCTCAAAAAGCTATTTTCCAATAAACTATTCTCCAGAAGCTGAATCCAAACAGTAAATTGGTTTGTCAAATTCTTGTTCAAATTTTTACTTCCCTCTACAACTTAATTGCCAAAACATATTAGATTTGCACTAATTAACCTTAAATACTATTGACCGACATGAAAGCAAGCAACAGAAAAGAATAAAATGTGTTGTTGAAAGTTGTGAATCAATTGACAATGGAAAATTTCCTCCTAAAATTAAAATCTAGAGTCGGGTGTCTGGACCTTCAACAAACTCTTTCACTGAGTCTAAGTAAGATTTGGACTAACTTTATAGCACATAAGGCAATTACACCATCAGCTTTTGATCGTTCGCACCGTAATTCATGTATTTTGTATCACAAATATAAGGTTCACTAGTAAGGAAGCCATTTAATTAAAATATTTTATTTATATTTTTCGCAAAATGTATAAGTGAAAGTGCTTAGTCCACATTTACATGTGCTTAGTGGAGAATTGCTAGATATCCACTGCATCACACGACCACCTAACCTTGTGCGCACGAGGTTCATTACTCCATAAAGACCATTTATTTCGTTATTATACAAGATTACAAGGTGTATTATATCCAAGTAATGTAGGACTTCCTTATTTGAATTTGACACACCCATATGTTTTGATCGAAAACTCCAAGAAGTAATAAAAGTGGCATAAAATCTTTGAACACAAAAGTTGTAAAGAAACTAAATAAAAATTCAATTCACAAAATTGAAGTTAAGATACTTAAAATATTTATTAGGTTAAGCTCTCTTTCACGCTTGTAACCTATTTATCTAGCTATTACTCCTTCTAGTCCTAAATATAAGACCTAGTTGACTTTTTTTGAAAATAAAATAAGTTAATTATAAATTGATTTACCTAATTTTTTCCCTTAGAATAGTTTATTTTACCTATAAACTAATAAATAAACTAAAAATATATCAAATATATATGTCATAATTTAATAACCTATTTGACAACTTTAATATCTCCAAAAAAGGTCAACTAGTCTTATATTTATGACCAGAGTTACTCCCTCTGTTTCTAAGTATAAGATCACTTTCCCTAATTTGAGTGTGATAACAAAGGAGATTCCGAACTGAAGGCTTGACTTAAAAATAAGCCAACTTAAAAATATGTCATATATTGAAGGCTTGATTTCAAACTATTATGTTCTATTATATTCAAGGTTGAAAGTTCTTCAATTTTAACACACATTATTTTTTAAGCGAAGATTTGTAAATTGTATAAAGAATACATTATAGAGTATTTTTTTATGATTGGGTATGAATGTTAAAGGTTGGAGTTTTGATGATTGTTAGTGTTTTGGCTCCTTTATAATCAAGTAGGAGTTATGTGTGCTAAATAGTTGAAAGGGATTTTATGTTTGTAATAGCTTATAAAGAATGTGATGTTGTAGTTGATTAAACTGTATTTTAGAATGACTTCAAATCTGGAAATCTTCAATGAATTTGGACAGATCAACAAACTTTATATGTGCGCTCATTTTGGCCTTTACATGCGCTTTAAAAGCGCTGGCAATGGCATTGCCGGGAAAGGCTTTACATGCGCTTTAAAAAGCGCATGTAAAGGTGTAGCTATACATGCGTTTTTTAATCTATAAAACGCATGTATTTATAACCTTATAAAGACTAATACATGCGCTTCTATGCGAGCGCATGTATAGTTTTACTACCTATGCATGCGCTTAAAGCGCATGTATAAGTTATATATATTTTTTTCATTTCTTATTATCGTTTTTACTGCTTTTTGGCATTTAAATTGCTACCTGCACAATATACCCAACCAACCAGAATAACTAAAATCCTATATAAACTAAGAACTGTTTTAGTAATAACCAATTCCATCCAAAATAACATTAAATAAAAGTCATCAACATATCCCAATCAGAATTTACATCAAATTTGTACCACCAAAAGTCATTTAGACTTAATAACCTATTCCAACCAAAATATACATTAAATTGTACCAGCAAATTAAAAGACATTTAGATAAATAACAAACTAGCCAAAATAGTTTATCTATCAAAAGTGTTATGTCTCCCACTTCCTCCTTAGATGTATGAAACTAAGAAATTCTTACCTTTGCTTCAAACTTGAAATCTATAATTATATATTAGCAGCTTTGATATCGTGATGGATGGTCTTAGGATGACTTGAACATGTTGAATTTCTCCTGCAACCTGAAAAAAGAGTAACACTGATTGATATTAAAAATAACAAAGAAAAAACATAACACTGCCAGACAGAACAGTGGGAATTTCTCATAAAAAAAAGAAGTGCAACCAAGAACTAAGTAACCATCAAACCACAACAAGAAAAAAAAGAAGAGGCAGGTCAACAAGATCTTATCAACATAATCCATCCTTAACAAGAAAAAAAAGAAGAGGCAGGTCAATAAGATGAAGTAATACTAAATGGGCTTCACAAAGAGACAACAAAGGGGCAAAGGAAAAAGGAAAACTAAAAGATGGAAAGCAACATTTACCTGAAGCAATGAAAGGAATTGCTATTAAGGATATATAGATTTCAAAGGAGGAAAAATCTATATAATTTAGCATAAAACAAGATGTATTCTTAGTAGTCAAGTGTCCAATATCCATCAGACAAGCATAAGAATTCGTTCAAAGCACAAAGGTACCAACAATTGGAAGTCAACAAACATCAACCACAACTCAAATCAAAGCTCAAATTCTTAATGCATAAGTTTTTCAAAGCACACTGGTAATGCTAATTAAGGGCTTCAGGAAAGTATGAACGCATACCACATAACATGTTGTGGGAACAGGAACATGCAGATTAAATAAAAAATAATACGCTTCAGGGTTTTCATGTATTATATCAATGATATCAAGAGCACAAAAGGAGGATGCAATTGCCTTCTTTCACGCTCTTTAAAATGTTTGTGAATTCTAAATTGCTTGATACTGATAAACCAAAGAAAGTCATATAAATCCCCCATACTATAATCTTCACAAAATCAATTACATTAAGGTTTTTGCTGCCCTATTTATACTCAGAACCTGTAACATAAGTTACAGTTACACAAACATAGCTCCAGTATCTACATTGGTTCTAGATTGCAGCAATACTTATGTAAAAATACCAATAACCATAGCATTGCTATGACACGCTATCAATCATTACAGATATAACGTGTAAAGCACTTCATTCCAAAAAGCATTTCTAGAACATGAAAATTTCCACATGAATCAATGACAACATGAAAATGCCCCACATGAAAATACTCCAACCGAAATTAAAGCACATACAATAAATCAATGACAACATGAAAATGCCCCACATGAATGACTATCTTTCAAAAATTTCCAATTTCATTAGCACTGGGAAAGAGAAACAAGGTACCAACAATTGGAAGTCAACAAACATCAACCACAACTCAAATCAAAGCTCAAATCCTTATGCCACACTCGCATAAGAAGATTTCAACTCATGAAAACATACATATATATTTTAGTTAATTCAAGAATTACAACCTTAAGAACCCAGAATCACAAAACCCAGAAATTAAAACTTAATCTTATCCAATTCAGTAAACCCATTTCGAAATCCCCCTCTCAATTGGCCCAAGAATCAGAGAAATGCAATAGAAATCAAATGAGGAACTCACCCAAGAATCAAATCTGATCTTGCACATCGGAACCACCGCCGGAAAGTCATGCCCTTGCCTGAAAACAGCCACTCAAACGTGTAGGCCGAACAGAAAATCAAAAAGGGAAAGGAAGAGTGAGGAAATCGAAGTTGGAAAGTAAAACAACTTGAAGAACCAAAATAAATAGCAAAGCTTATCTCTTACCGCCGCCACCCGACGTCGTACTCGTCAGAAAACTGAAACGGACGACGGAAAGAACGAAGCACCGGAAGACGCAAGGAAAACAGTGAAGAACAGAGTTAATGAGGGTTAGAGAGAATGGAGAGTGTGGGAGAAGAGGTTACAATGGTCCGGCCAACCATGGTCTCCGCTGCCACCGCCGCCGCCGGTCGAGCTAAAGGGCTAAGGAATAAGAGGATGAAGAATAAAGAAGATGAAGAGGAAGAAGAGATGTGGTCAGATTTGAGGGGTGTGTGTCGGCAGAGCAGGAGGAAAAGAAGAAGAGAGTATAAGATTAGGGTTTTGAGGGAGCAAATTACAAAAATGCCCTTATATCTTTATTTATTTACTTTTCTAATTTTAAACCTTACCTTAAATTAAATTGTAAGACAATCTATTTACCAACTTACAAATTTTCTCCCATCATATTATTATATATGCCCTAGAGTATATTTCATAAAAGTTCCAATTTAAAACTCGACCTCTAATTATTTTTCTTTAAATTTCCAAATTAAACAGATATGTTATTTTCTTAAAAATATATTTATCCTCATTTACTTATTGCAATGCCTTGTAATTTAATAATAATATCTTAATACCTTGATTAATTCCCTATTATCTCTAACTCAAATTTTGGGATGTTACAGTTAGGGGGAGGTCGGTTTTAGTGTGTAGAAAATGAAGAAAAAAGAAGAGAATATAGTAAGGAAAGAAAGAAAAAGAAAAGAAATAAGGAAAAAGGTAAATTATGAACTTAATGTATATGAGCATGAGACATGTTTTAACATATAAATTCATCCTATTCATAGATATATTGTTCAAACAATATAATTTTAATTAAAAACTATACATGCGCTCTCTGGGTTAAAGCGCATGTAAAGTTATACCACAAACATATACATGCGCAATTCCTAAAAAAGCGCATGTAAATAGGCACTATATACATGCGCTTTAAGCGCATGTATAGGTTTGAGTCCTATACATGCGCTCTTATTTATAAAGCGCATGTATTAATATATTATATACATGCGCTTTATGTTGTTCTTCTTGAAAGCGCATGTATAGGAGTAAATTACCAGCGCTTTTCTTGAAGCGCATGTAAAGGTGCGCTGGTATAGGGAAAATCTGTAGTATAAGAAGCATGTCTTTGATAATTCAGTCTTTGATAAAAGTATAATTTGTTTCTATGAACTATTTATAGACAATATTGTTTTTCATGTTCAGCTTTTTTTCAGCCAGGTCATCCTATATATTAATCTAAATCTGTTCGAATCAAAATGGGTCATCTTATTCCCTCTTTTGACACTCCTGCTCATGAAAAGTATGTATGGACTTACATTTCTCTGGAGATTTCCTCGTATTTCATTATGGGAGGTCTTCTTTTTATCCGATGGTTATCAATGTTATATGAAACATAATTCAGATTTGCTATATGATTCGAATGTCTTGAATATATGTTTTTGCTGTCCAGGCCAGATTTAATTATATAGCCAATTAATTCAATTAACTATCAATTTGATGACTCCTATTTAGTTCCACACTTCATAGAAATTGTGCATTTAGGTTATTGTCACACTTATAAAATTTGTAAGTGGCCTACTGAGTCATAAAAGCATAGAAGATTCAGAAGAAAACCTCTTAACTTGCTTAGCCAACTTATTTTCATAGGTAAGGAATCTGTTATTTCAGTTCCTATACTATTATTTCACAGATAAGGAATATGTTTGCAGACATTTTAGGTTCATGATTAAATTTTCAAACTTTCTCATCCCTCTAAGAAATTTGTACGAATTACCAAGTAATTGGCCTAAATATTGTATAATGTTATTTACAATTATATTGATTTGACACTGGTTTGCATTGGTTATGGAGGGTTTGGTGCTCTTGGACATTTAGCATATCATAGAAAATTGTTACCTTGATTGGTAAAAGAGTAAAAGGCTCTAGGGAGGGAACTATACAGTATATTGCTACAAGTGGAACACATACCGCTGTAGTCACAAAATCAGGTTCATTTATATCACTTCCTGTAACATATGCCTCTTTAGATTTATCATGTACTGATCAGAACACTGTTTTTTTCTCTAACCTTTGGAATTTTATATTGATGAATTGATGGGAATTACATTGATTGTAACTTGGTCTAACAATACCTTTAAGCCTTCTATATATTCGATTGGGACTTGGTTTAACTGTCTTCAACTCCTATGTGCAGGGGAGGTTTTCGTGTGAGGTAGAGATGAAGGGGATTGTACCAATGGGTAGTTGGTTGAGCTGGTAAGTGGGCTGCAACCCCCGTAAGGATGAGAACGCGTATTCGATTCCCGGGAAGCGCTCTCATTTGGAGAGGGGACAACCTTGCCTATGTGGGCAACACTCCTACCCCTCGAGTCCGGATTAAACCGGACGGTGATTAACCAAAAAAAAAAGAGATGAAGGGGATTGTCGATGGTGACTTCAATATTATAACAACTGTGGGTATATTTTCTTTCCCTATGCTTGGGCAAATAATATTGTAAGGGTTGACGTGGGAGGTTTGTTAATGCTTATTTTGGATGTAAATAGGGAGCCATGAAAAATGCCATGCAAGCTCTTTTTAATGTTAGATATCATGGGGATTAGAATCACAAAAATTTATGAAAGAGGTAACAACGGCATTAGCAATATCTAATATAATCTCTATTACTCCTGCCTAAACCCCCCCTTGCGTTCACATGCATCCGGTTTACTGCCATGTTTTGCTGCCTTTTTTTTAAACTATATTATCCTTTTACAGAAAATACATGTGTCCTTTCCTTTGCTGGCATCTCAGCCCACGCACCTGGCCATTAATGATGCATCCGGCCTATTTTGATGATTTTCTGTCTTAAGCATCTCAGCCCACGCACCTGGCCATTAATCATGCATCAGTGGAAACCAACTTCCAAAACACGCCTTATTTACTTCTTTTAAATGTTCGTCACCTATCACCTACCTCCACCCAAAATAATGCTTTCATTAGTTACTGCAGCCCCATTTTCGAAACTGTGCATTGATGAGAGCACCATATAGCCTCACATTGATGAGTTTTAGAGGGAAATTCAAATTCAAACAACCTTCATCATCTCACCTTAAATTGGAACGATTTCATCAGTAGTAGAGGATTAATGTTTGTCTTCTTTCCTCTTACACCTCCAATTTATAGTTCTACTTTCTGTTTTCTCTCCTCTCTCAGACACCGGCAAGAACTAGAGACAACCACCAGCCTAGCTTAAAAGTCCATACTAGAAATTTCCAAATGTTGGAGTAAATGTTGAAGAACTGAGTGTGGAACTCAGGCTGTATATCATATGAAGCTTACTATGAAACCCAGAGACCATGGTTAAGTACAAATAAAAGCGAAAAAACTAAGCAAGGTTAGTTAGTTTTTTTTTATTGCATTTGCTTCTAATCCTATGCTTGACTCATATTCATATTCTCTGTACACTTATTGTGCTTTTTCATGTTTAAGATAAGTATACATGATGAGATGAAAAGAATATAATCACGCATGGTCTCTGAGTTTCACACTACTAAGAAGAAGGTAAGAAGATGTACCAATACTACTTAGTACTTATCATTCTCTGTTTATCTTCATACTTGCCTTTGCTGATGCAGATGAGAGGTGGCAGATAAAGAAGCTTTTCTTTCCTTTAAAAGAGGGTAGGATTACTAAGGGAAGATGTTCTCACAGAAAAACAAAGGGGTGATTTGCAAAGTAAGAATGGAAGATTTATGTTTTTTACAGTGAAGAGTTACGGTGTCAAAGGTTGGACGGGTGATCTGAATTTTTGATCCAACCTGGGTTTCATACCAACAAAGAAAGAGGAAGCAGGAAGGGGAAGAACAAAAAAAACAGAGCAAACAAGATCTAACTTTCAACCCAACTAAAAATATTGAGCGAAGAAAAAATTACACTGCCATCACATAGAGAAGGAAGAAGGGTCTGAGAATGTGCAAAGGAAAAGGGAAGTAGGACAATTAGTTTATACTGTGAATCTCTGTATATGATCAATTTATTTCTTCCTTTCTCTCTGTTTGCACAATATTAGCTGCACACCATTACCCATACTGGAGATATTTTGTCACGACAGCCCACTGCCGTAATTGTTGCCCTTAATTTTCGTTTATTACGTTTGAGCTTTTTTATCCCTGAATCAAGTCTTTCAATAAGTGTATTCACTGATTTCTTATTTGACCAGAAAGAGAGTGTTACTGAATTGAGTCTTCTTATTTACTAAATAAATAGGCGCATGTATGTCTCTCTCCTCATATGTATGTTTCTTTAATTCTTTTTATTGACCGAGCAAGGGAGAATCACAAAATCAATCTTTATTATAAAAGGTCAAAAGTGTCATTCATATTATTAAGGTAATGTTTTTATACAGATTAAGGTAACATTTTAATCATGGATGGAATATTTAGAATCTATAACCTAACCATTTAATGCCCTCTATCACTCATTGTCCAAATTACTTAAATCAATCATTATTAATTAAAATTATATCAAACTTATATTCAAGTTGTGTTATTTTTCTTTAACATGATCCCCATTGAAAGGTAGTAGTGAGTGAGAGAATGTGTGGAAAAACCGGAAAAAACCTACAAGAAAGATTTTAAGTCAAATGATTTTGATGCTAAATTAAAAAGCACATCCAATGTTTTCAATTTTTTTCATATAGAAAAAATGGAGTTTATATGAATCAAAATTGGTAATATTTAGGCACATGGAAACATGTTGCGCTTCCTCCTATCAGAAATTGAATGATGCATTGATATTTCCACATTATGATGTTTGTAAGTTTTATGTTTAATTGAAATATTAATTTTTTGTTCAACTGTTTACATAATTGCCTTTAGATCACGTATTTCAAGAAGTTGATAGATCAAATTGAGGATTTTGAATTACTTAAAAATTAACGAAACTTAATTATAGAGTACAAAATTTATATTATTAGATGACCTTTATCATTCAATATTGAAATTTGATGGCCTATATTAAAAAATTGAATCATTCAATATTAAAAAATTTGATGACCTTTATCAATGGATCGTGCAACTAGGAGGAATTTTCGCTGATATTAAAGCAAGATAATAACAAAGTTTAATTAATCCATATTCCTATGCACTCAGCCACAAACAATGTCCAATAGTAGTGATTATTTCTCCACAAAGGATTACCTGATTTCCCTTGAATATATACAAAAATCAAGCAAGCACTAAATGACTTAATGTAGTTAGAAGATAGACTAAAAAATTATATAAAGAATTATTGCTAAATACTATTGATTATCAATGGTAATTGTTTTAAATGTTAGTGAGTCTGATTCTTGGCCAAGTAACAAATAAATCAAGTAATTTAAATTGAAATAATTTTGAAAGATCACCTACCAAAAAAATTTAGACCAAGTAAACTTTAATTAGTGTGTTTGGCTCGGCTTATTTTGAGAAATAAGCCAGCTTATTTTGGGTTTTTGGCCTTGAAAATTCAAAATAAGCTGGCTTATTTCTCAAAATAAGTCGAGCCAAACACGCTGAATATAGAATTACATAATCTAAAAGTTTAAGGTATATATTCCGAAAAGATTTTAACACATTATAATTAGTGGCATGACTATTTGAAAGAAATTGAGCTTTTAACACTCACAAACAGTTCTTGGAAATTAATAATTATAAAGAAATATAGGAAAAAGAAAGGGAAGAAGAATTATTAATGAATGAATCATTATGTATCAGTTATTTAGTGATTTATCAATGACACTATGATAAAGTCAACAGTTATTTAAAAATGTCAAACTAACCAAAATTATAATATAAATGTCTTTTAAGAGTCCATTGATTAAGGTACCATATTGATTGACTACCTTTTTCCTAAGTCAATTTGGTCTATAAATATTCTTGTATTTCAATAATTACTCTATTATGAGTTTTACACTTTAAAATTGGTTTATGACATATTGATGATATGATTGAATTTTAAAAAATTGAATTCATGATAATGATTGTCATTGGTCTATTTTTATGTTTATGAAATGTCCTTCCATATTATCAATCTAAGCAAATAAGTGAACTGATTGAATATATATTTTCATTAGACACTTTAAATTTAAAATAGGGTTAATATGCAAATCCACCCCGGAAGTATACTAAAAGGTGCAAATTCACCCCTAACATATTTTCATATGCAATTTTAACCTGGAAGTAACAATTTAGTGCAATTTTAACCTTCTGTCAATTAAAACTGTTTGTTTTGGTGCAAAATGACCTAAATGCCCTCCCATTAAATTCTCTTTTCTCTTTCACCCTTCAACCCCAAGCCTCAACCACCACCATCACCCCCACCACCCACTGCCGCCGCCACAACACCCACTTTCTCTCCACCCTCTCTTCCTTCCATTTCCCTCCACCCACAACCCACCATCATATCTTTCTTCTTTCTCTTCCTATTCCTTTGCAATTCTTTAATCACCTCTTACACTCCTGTTGATAATTTCTTAAAAGAATGTGACTGAAACACCATCAGGACCCTCTCAACACTGCACGTGTCTCTCTCTCTCTCTCAATTATACTACTTGCTTCCTTTGAAGATGAAAGGCCAAATATTTGTTCGCCATTACTTTTACCCATATTCTTACACTCCCATTTTCCTTCGCTATGATTCTATCTTCTCCGTCAGCGTTGGTGGATCCCACATTCTTTTGAAAGACTTCGATGCTTCAGTCACATTCTTTAAGAAATTATTGATATTAACGATAATATGGCGGAGGGGGGTTGGGGCGCGCGGTGGTGATTGTGGCGGGGGGAGGGTTGGGGTGGTGGTGGTTGTGTGCTTGGGGCGACGGCGGCGGTTGGGAGGTTGGGGCGGAGGTGGTGGTGGTGGGGGTGGTGGTGGTGGTTGCGGTTTGGGGTGAGAGAGTGGAAGAGAAGATAGAATTAAATGGGGAGGGCATTTGAGTCATTTTGCACCAAAATAAACAGTTTTAATTGACAGAAGGGTAAAATTGCACTAAATTGTTACTTCTAGGTTAAAATTGCATCTGAAAATATGTCAGGGGTGAATTTGCACCTTTTGGTATATTTCCGGGGTGGATTTGCATATTTACCCTTTAAAATAAGATAATATTTACCAATAATAAGTGTTTCAACCATATGTATTTTGAGATATATGAGGAAATTTGACTCTTCTTTTGTTGTGGGGAAGGTTGTTTTATTGAAAAGGGATGAGTATGGAAATTTGACTATTCTTTTGTTGTGGGGAAGGTTTGCATATAATATGTAATTAGTTGTAAGAAAAACTAAGACTTCAATAGAATTTTTATAAGTCAATGCTACAAGAATTGTGTTGACGGATTGTGTTAGTAGTTACTTTTCATATGTGTGATTTGGAAACTTAGTTAAAAATAGTATATGGAGAATGTTTGACATTAGAAGTTTACTTTTAATAATTTGACATATAAAAAAATTTGTTGAACGAATTATTAAATATATCATATATTGGTAGTATTTTCCAACAACACTTTATTTCAAATATCTTCAAAAATTGTCAATTGATCTTCAAAAATTGCCAATAAAAAATAGAGTGTCCAGGGATTTCTTCAAATTTCTATTACTCCTGCCTAAACCCCTTGCGTTCAAATTATAACCGGATTTTCTATGTGTTCTTTTTTCTCCCTTATACTGAACAACCTTTTTTTTGGTTAATCATCGCCTGGTTTAATCCGGACTCGGGGGGTAGGAGTATTGCTCACATAGGCAAGGTTGTCCCCTCTCCCAATGAGAGCGCTTCCATGGAATCGAACACGCGTTATCATCTTTACGGGGGTTGCAGCCCACTTACCAGCTCAACCAACTACCCATTGGTTAAACAACCTTTTTGTTAGTGTAATAATTACCCATCTAGAACCTACCACAATTGCCATTTAAAACATAACTAAACCTTAAACCCATCTAGAAAAAATATACGGGTTCCACGAGAAGAACAACTACATATCACCCACCTTCTCTCTTTTGGGTTTCCAATGCTTTCACCTACCATCTACTTTTACTAATGCACATATACTCATGCCTCAACTGCAATAGCTTCCTGGGTTCTCACCTTTTAGATTTAGTATTTTACTCTTGAGAAAACTTTTTCCACCACCACCACAATATTTGTTTTGGACACTCCTCACCTTTCTTTCTCCCTTCCTTCACATCGCACCCCTAAAGCACGGTGAAGGAGACGTCGAGGACGGCGGCAAACGACGTCAAGGACGGCGGCAAACTTTTAACACTCACAAACAATTTTAGGAAATTAATAATTATATAAAAAAGAGGAAAAAGAAACGAAAGAAGAATACTTAATGAATGAATCATTATGTATCGGTGATTTAGTAAGTTATTAATGACATTATAAAAGAGTCAATGATTATTTAAAATTATAATGGAGTCAACATGGAGTCAACGGTTATTTAAAAATGCCAACCTAACCAAATTTCAATAAGAGCCCTTTAATTATGGTGCTAGATTGATTCACTACCTTTTTCCCAAGTAAATTTAGTCTATAGATATTCTTATATTTCAAAAATTACTTTATTATGGGGTTTACACTTTAAAGTTGATTTATGACATATTAATAATATGATTAAATTTTAAAAAATTGAATTCATGATAATGATTGTCATTGATCTATTTTTATGTGTATGAAATATCCTTCCATATTTTCAATCTTAGCGAATCAGTGAATTGAATAAATACATATTTTCATTAGACAATTCAAGTTTAAAATAATATAATATTCACCAATAATAGTTTTCCAATAACTATTTTGAGGTAATGGGGAAATTTGACTCTTCGTTTGTTGTGGGGAAGGTTGTTTTACTGAAAAGGGGTAGGTATGGATAGTAAATTTATACATTTTGGGTACAATTTTAGGTTAGCATGCAATTAGTTGTAGGTAAAACTAAGACTTCAAAAGAAATTTTATAAGTCAATGCTACAAGAATTTCCCTCTATTACTGACTACCTGCTGGCTTACGCAATTTATTGCAAAAAGAGTATTTTGGGTACAATACTTCGCCAAAAAAAAGGAATTATCCAAGGATTTTTTTTTGGGGGGGGGGAATAGGGGTTGGGATAAAGTTTGAATATTTTTAATTTTAATTTGAATATTTCTGTTAGTGTAAAAGTGAGTTTGATTATTGACCAAGTTATAAAAATATTACATGAAATCTATTTTTTTAAAAAAAAAGATTTATTTGTAGTGTCATTAATATCACATCAGTACATGGGTGAATTTGATTTTTACAATTTTTTCAAGTTAAAGATATTACATGTAATCTGAATTGAAATTATCTGAAAAGTTAAAGTAAAAAAAAATTAGTCCGAGTGAACTTTCAAATGGGGGTGGTCTTCAAGGGAAACTTGGTTTTTTTGGGGGGGGGGGGGGGTTGGAAGGGGAAAGTTGGGATAAAATTTGACTCTTCTTTTTTATATACACAAGTGAGATTAATTCTCAACTAAGTTGAAAATTTTACATGTAGTCTAAATGTACATTTTTTAAAAATATTTTAAAAGTAACCTTAATAACTGATTTGTATGGGCTTAAAAACATTTCAAAAATTAAAATGCATTTAAATTTAAACCTATATCATTTTTTAAAACCTTAACAATAACAGAAAAGGAGAGGTAGCGTGATACTAAAAGTAAATAACTAAGCACATTAAACAAAAATTTTCTAATATTAGTAAATTAAGTACAATGGTAACTATTACTTAGGAAAAGGGATTCATGTAACCACTATCAATTAACACATCAAGTATAACTAAATATATTCATAGTGTTAGGACATTTAATCACTTTCATACACATATAATATATGTTTTTTATAAAAAAATATTTACCTCCCGTGCAACGCACGGGTAAAATACTTGTTGTTGTTATTAATGAAACCCTTAAAATGTTGTATCTGAGCCTGTTTCCCTTTCACACAGGATCCCGTTTTTAATGTGGTTTTGCTAAGTTTTTCATTCTACAATATCTTAGAAAATGTTAAATAACCCAAACTTCTCTGTGTGTTCACACTGATTCCAGTTCCAATTAATTCTCATCTCATGCAGTGTACCTCTCAATCTCATATGCCAAAGTGCATCTTCTTCCCATTAATTAATTGTTGTGCATTGTATCTGCCATCCCCATGCACCTCTATTGATTGTAGTGAGCTTGAAATTTAGTCTCTTACTTGTACATCTTCAAGAGTCTCTCATCCTTCCATCCCTCCTTCCCTTTTGAGCTTCAGAGAAAGTCCTGTGACGTCAGCTCTGCAACACTCTCAACAACTTAGCTTCTTCTTCTGCTGTCCACAATACTGCTATAGACCCCAAACAAAATAACACAGCATAGCATTCAACAAAAAGAAGAAGAAGGCTTAGAAATCAAGGAGGGAGAAGTTGGGGTTTGGAAAATGTGACTGAGAGTAACAAATTTGGAGAAATTGTGGAGGAAGAAGAAGAACAAAAGGAGGATTTCAAGAATATTTTTGAAGGAAAATGCAGGTACTTTCTGATTTTTGGGAGGTTTTCATTTTGTATTATGATTTTTGGATCAAACCCTTTTTTCCTGTTTCTGAATTGTAGTAATCAACTTAACATGGGCTTAATATTAATATTGCCTTTTGAATGAAGAGAGCTGTAGAGGTAGCTAAGCTAAGTCGTAAAGTAAATGATTCAAAGGGTTTTAGATTCACAGTGAGGTATATATTGAAGTTTCTCTTTTGGAAATGTAGGTGTTTTGTAGTTTATTAATGCAAAGATTCTGATTCTATTTTCACCTTTTCTCAAGCAGGGAAGATTCTAAATGAATTCTTGGAAGTCAAAGGTTGGTCAGCAAATGCAGTCACTCAAGAACTTTAGCAAATTGCACTAGTAGCAGTGTTAAAAAATGGAAGCCACTGAAGGTAATTCCTTAGAAATTAATGTTGATTGCACTTTCAATAGGGAAAATGGAAACGCAGCTATTTCTATGGTTGTAAGAGATATGATGGGAATTTTAAATGATGGTGTCTTCCAAATTTTTATTTTCGCTATGCAGGGTATTTCCAAGAGATGCTATTTTTCAGATATATAGTCCTTACATGCAATGACCAAAGCAGGTTTCTTCAATTTTTCGTATGTGTATTGGGTTTATGGACAATTATAATATAAGATAGTAGTTCTTATTTTCCAATATCAGCATATTTATTACCTATGATTTATGTCCAGTGTAAATGCATATCCTTACAACTTCATGCATCTTTAAATTTGTTCATCTATAACATGATCTGGGTAATAAAAAATGTTGTGAGATTCCATTAAATGCCAAAAGAATATAGCATCCATGTGGGCTCAAAATCTGTTACTACTCTCATGGGTGTCCATCAGTTAAACTCCTACCCAGTGGACACGTAAGATTCTTTAGATCTCAGTCTTCTCCTTTGTAGGAGAAACATTTTTCTCATGTTATTTGTTTCTTCATTGTTTTTGATCCAGAATATTGATTAAACTCTGTTTTGTTTTTTGAAAAAAGAAACTTAATGATATAGTACTAAAATATATATATTATTGTACCAGGAAGCATTTTTTTGGTTTTTGTCTTACATTCTCTTTTCCATGTTCCTATTTTTTCTTTTCATGTTCATGTTTTACTTTTCCTTCTTCATTGTGTTTGTTTACCACTTTTTGATCCCAGGTTAACTACATAAGTATTTTGAAACTCCCATTTATGTTAAATGTCACCTTCAATGAGGAAGAAGAGCTTAGTGAAGTAATCAGTTGATAGCAAAGAGGTGTGGGCTAATATAGTGAAGGTTATAAGGAAATGGGATGTGCACAAAAAGACACCTCCATTTGCTTTATGAAAAGTTGATTTATGCTTCTAGATTAGAAGGTCAGTAAGAATATCCTCTTTTATTCTATAGGATTATATACTACCACCTTATTTTACTTAACCATGAATTTGGAAAACTGATATTTGTTTCTACTTCACTTTTTGATTTCCAATTCATGTCAAATTAATTTTCACGGTGACAGAATTGAGGGTATTTGTGTATGTGTCACGGTGACAAAACAAGTGGCGATGTTTTTATTTCTTATCGAATATCACATACTGTATGGAAATGAAGGTATTTGAATGTTCGAAGTGAATGAGAATCTTTTATGTGATGCGGGAATAATTCACTTGACACAATATAATAAAAACAATTGGCTGGGGTAATACCCCTATTAAGTCATAGTAATAACTTAATAAGGATAATAATATGGCTGATTTTCCTTTTAATGCAGGGGGACCTTGCTGGAACTACAGTGGGAGCCACTGTCATTCTCAACATAGTTATAATTGGGTATGTCCCACCTTGCTACTCAAATCTAACGAAGGTTATTGCCTATTCATCTACAAAGCATGACATAATCACCATTAACAACAGATTATTTAGACTTTTAATCAAAGTTGATGCTCGTGAAGCATGAAATTACATGAAAAAAGTTTCGCAAAATGTTTAATAGTAGTATAAATAAGGCAATGACACTTTAAAAGATTAAGAGTACATCAAAACTGATCTGGTTGCAAAGTCCCATGCACATACCGATATTCTAACTTCACAATCATGGGATAGTTTTCAACAAATGAACCCACAATAAAAACCAACTAGACATGTTTTTTCTATGATATAAAGAGTCTAAAATAAGCTACATTGGTCGATGTTTATGAATAGTTGAAATTCAAACTGATTCTATAGAATATATACTGATTGATAATTCACACTTTTGCTTCATCCTGTATCACAGATTAGCAACACAAGGATCAAGGGTGTCAGCAATTCTCTTGACTTATGTACATGGCTTATCAATCTCTTGGACTTCTAAAGGAGTGAATGATCAATGATTTCACTGTATGAAAAAATTTTTATGTGTGGTGTATCTGAAGTAGATTATAATACAGAAGAAAATCAATGAATGTGGTTTTATCTATTTCCTAATATTTATGGTGTTTTGAGATTTGAAGATCGAACTATTTTATGCCTACTTTGCAATATTGGCCTGCTTTCCACCAGTCAACAATGCATTATAGGAAAAAGAATTGCTGCAAATTTATCTGGAGTTGGATGTGGCTGTGTCATGTCGTTTGGGGATTTGATTGATGTCTAAATCTTTCCTTCTGATGGGCAGGATCTGTATATTTGAATGGCTGCTTCAGAATTAAGTAAGTACATTGTTTGTGCAGAGTTCTATGAAATATTGGCTTGTATGGTCCTTTAATCTCTGTATGGGCAAGAAGAAGCTGACAATAATAATTGTCCCAACCTTGGTTGCAATTTTTGTGTTCTTTTACTAGGATTTTGTTGTTATATTTATCAAGACTAGAGGGAGATAAGGAAGATGGCTGGTAAGTTTCTAATCATATGATTTTCACTATTTCCTGATTCCTCATACAAACGTAGTTGATGATGAGAAATACAATGTAATGTGCAGTTATATACAAAGCCACACAATTTGAAGTAGCATTCATGAGATAATCAATATTTGTGTTTATTTTGTCAAGGAAATTAACATTGTTTAGAATCGTAAAAGAAATTGCTCCAATATAGTTTGATCACAAATTTTGAAATGGCAAATCCTCACCTGAAAGTAGCTTCATTACTAAGAATAGTATGGAACACTTAAATCAAATACTGAATATGTTACTAGAGAAGTGATTTAATTCCCTAATCATTACTTGAAGTTTAAACATGTTCATTCCAAAGTAAGTATTTATAAATAGAAGCTTTTTCTCTCTTTTTTCAGACAATCCTTATTACAATGAAGGCAATTAAAATAGGGGAGAAAGGGTGGATGATCTTGATCTCCCTTTGCTTGATTTTTCAATAATAGCTGCTGCCACTCATAACTTCTCATAAGAGAATTAGGCTGGTGAAGGGGGTCTTGGTCCTGTTTATAGGGTAATTAAGTCTCCTAGCTTTAAGGTATAAATATTTCGTGTATTCATGCAATAAAAAATGTCCCAACATACTTGCATGGAATTTAGGAAACATTAGCAAAAGGCCAAGAAATTGGTGGTAAGAGGCTTTCAGGAAGCTCAAGGCATGGAATAATTGATATACTAATAAAAATGAAACTTTAATTCTTGATATATTGTTTACTATATTGTGACATTTCGTGACTTGATTACACACTATTAAATATTCTTATAGGCCTATATTCCATTATATGAGCACATTGTGTCAATAATGCTTTTTCTCATTTCTTTTGGTATTCCATTTATTGTGGCCTTTCCTGACTTGATAAAACATTATTAAATATTCTTCACATTCATGGCTTCTTATAAAAAAAATTAATTTCGTGACTTAATTAGATTATGTTCTCAGATCATGGGCAGAAGGGGAGGGGATTGGGAGTGTCTTTGGATGTTGTGTCGTGGAATGAGGAAATGATACAGATGGTGCACTATATTTGGTTACAAATTACAAGGATGATGGTCATAAATCTAAAAAATCCTAGATAATGGAACACCTTCATCCTTTTCAGGTGGAGTAAGCAATTCTCTTTTCCTCTTTTTCCTGCCTTTATCTTTTTAACCACTTTGGTGTGCAGGAATTTTCACTACCATGAAAATCTTAATCCTTTTCAAATGTTTTGCAGTGTAGTTGAACATTAAAACACTGTCATTGATTATGACAAGTACGTGCTATGCAAGTAAATCCCATCATCAATGACGCCAAAAATAGCAACAGTCAAGAGTAGCTCCTATTTTTTCCATCCACCTGCTCCCAATAGTGTCATTTGTGAAATTGTGACTAGGTTTTGCAACGGTGATGAGCATGGGCTACTATGAAGATTAATAACAAGACACATCATTAAGCTTCGGTTTTTGATAAGCCCAAGTACACCTTCGGGAACAAAATTGTAGTGCTTATTCATTCAAAGAAGGAAGTTCTTTTCTCATACCATATTTATATATTCTGATTCCCATATCTGTAGGTCAAATGGAAAAGTTCAAGCAGGAAATATTTTTTAATAAGTCTACTTTTAATAATTTAATTTCACATATACCAAAATTTTTGAGTGGATGAATAAGTACTGTATATCATTTCCAATAACAAATTTATTTAAAAATTCCCTCCATGTGTATAAATTATTTTGGAATGGTGGTGTAAAAATTTGGAATTAGTAGCATTGTTGTTTTCAAAATTTGGAATGGTGGTTTAAAAATTTGGAAGTAGTGACATTATTGCTCTCATTCACTTGGAAACGTCCAAAATACCTTTATATGCATACATTATGTGATATTTTGATGAAAAATCAAAATATCCTTGTGCATGGCACGGGGTAGGACATTTGTTATCATAAAATTGCCCTATATTAAAATAAACGCTAACAAAATGTGAATTGCTGGAAATTCACTCCAATTAGCTACAATAAGTTTATGATAGATTATGCATAAATTCATTGAAATTGGTCATAAAAAGTGTATAAAATAATGGTGCATGTACTCCTCCTATTTATTTGATTTGTGGACCTCTATCTCTTCCAATAACTCTAACAATTGTTCTGTCCTTGCTTTTCGAGGCTCACAAGGTGAGCGAAGAACCAGAAAAATGTGTACCCACTATAATAAATAAGTTCACACAAGAGATGAGTGTTGGAAGCAACAAAAGGGCTAATAGTAGGATACTAGACAAACATTTTTCTACTCCTACTAATGAGACAATCTCATCCACACCCTCTATCAATCTGGCCCATGCAGGTACTATCCTAACTCATGCTTTCAATAGTGTGACTATTTCTCAAAATTTTTGATTATTGATTCCGGAGAACCAAACCATATTACTAGATTTAAAGATCTATACAATCAATTTATTAGTCCATATTTTGATTATTATAAAGTAGTAGTTGCTAATGAATAGTTGGCAAAGTTCATCAATCAAGCATCGTTACTATTTCAAAGGATGTTATACTGACTAATGTCTTATATGTTCTTGTGATTGAATGTAGCTTACTGTCTGTGCGAAAATTTACTGATAATCAACAATACTTTGTTTCTTTTGATAATGATGGTTGTCCTTTTTAGGACTTGGTATCAGGCATAATGATTGGCACTGCTATGGTGAGGAATGGTCTCTACTACATCAAATAATCATTATGAATCATGATGAATTGAATGCTATACATATTGTTGCTTATTTGATGAATTGAATGCCTTTAAAAAATTTCAAACTTCCTTGCAAAATAATGTTGAAGTTTATCCAAACTCTTTCTTGTTAACTGCTCACAGTTTTTGTGTACAATGAACATCGGGGGAAATTAGATCCTAGGGCCATTAAATCTATTTTACTTGGCTATCAAATCAAAAGGGGCACAGGTGTTACTGCCCACTCACTAATTAAAGTTACACTACTATGACTGTTAAGTTTCTTGAAACTAACCATATTACACATTCATCCACTCAATGGGAGAATAGGGAGAGTAACTGGATAATTTAACCAGATCTACCTGAAATGAACTACGAATCTGACCACAAATTTTAACAACATATATAGGTGATGCTACCAAAATTTTGACGAAAATTCCGCAAGTGTACAGATCGTATTTTAGTAAAGTGGTAAATCAAGGTCGATCCCACAGAGACTCAAACAATTAATAATTAGGCATTAGATCTCCTATTTTCGTTCAAGTTGAGTAAATACAAGAAATTTGATTTTAATTAACTAACATCTAAGAAAATAAAATAAAACAAATATTCACACAGATGAAATTCACAAATCAAAAGAGACAACCCAGAGCAACTAATCCCTTATCCGCTTCTTAGATTTTATTCCCACTAAATTAATTATGAATTAACTTAACTAGCTAATCTAGAGTACTAGTGTCTATAAATGTCTTTCGGTTTCCACCTATATCCTTGCCTAGCTTAATTACACAATGTCTTGCACTAATTTACCAGGCTAATTTATACCGGTAGCTTCTAAGTATATGTCTATCCTAGTCGCAAATTAGATTAAAATCCAATCCTACACTATTTAATCTTATGGTCTATTTAAAATTTCCTCTTTCGAGTCCAATTCTAAATTCCCTAAACATGTCTAATAGTGATAAGCACTAAACAAGTTAATAAATAATAGCAAGATTAAGTTAACTAAATCAAATCAATCATAATAACTAAATAGTGGGAAATAAAATACTAAGTTACAAACAAGTTCATAGCACTCTAAGTTGTAAAGGAAATTAACCACATGTCTATCAAAGTCATCACAAAAATCAATTTAAAATCTAGATCCAAAAGCATACTAGAAGTTCACAAAGGAGGATCAACAATTTAACAAGATTGAAGAGTAATGGTGCTCTCTCCCTTTTGTGCTGCGTCAGTGTATGTGTTAACTCTCCTCCTCCTCCTTGCTTCTTTTCTTCCTTCACGTGCGTGCTTGTGTAATCGAATTGAAAGACTCCACATGCGTGCTTTGTGTTATCTCAAAACTGCAGCTTGCTTCCTTTTCTCTTCAATTTCTTCGTGAATCTCGTGTAGGTTATATAAGAATTGGAAGAATTATGAACCAGCCTTCCTCATCAACAGTTGCATGTGTATATATATAATAAAATAGTCCAACACCATCTTTGTCTTGCATGTTAAGTTGTTTTTCTTTCCTTTTATGATGAATGCACATAATCAAATCAGCCCTTTCTCCTTATTTCCTTTTTCATTAAATCTGTATTTATGAAGAGAAAGAAATAGGAAACAATCACAATAACTCAATCACATAATCTCATTAATAGGAAACTTCCCATTAAAATATTTCTTTTAATATATTAAGTTTCCTATTTCAATTAAATTTCAGATTTCCAAAAGAATCACTCATGTAATCATCAGAGTACTTTCTTTCCAATTCAGAACAAAATCACCTAATTACTTAATTAATGACTCCCCAAATACAATAAAATATTTCCTAAAAGCCACTAGATATGAGGAGTCATCAATAGGCACATGCATGATCTCCAAACCTCACTAGACTCCCATGTCCCTTTAATTAGAACCTCCTGAAACTCTCAGCAACTCCCTAAACAACCCTAAAAACACTTAATACATATCTGTTTGTAAAGTTCAAAATCCATATTACAGACCTCCTTAAAGTTAAAACAAAAATAAGTAATAAAAGCCTTTAGCAGAAGAATCAGGGTATATTACAGATAATATATTACATATAATAGAGCCGCAGGTAATGCCCAGCAAGCAGCCACAGTAGCAACAGCCAATACAACAGTCTCATCAGGGTATATTACAGATAATAGAGCCAATACAACAGTCCAAATACTTCAAGTTTGCTAAAAGTTTGTGATATTTGCAATTCTGGCACAAAACACAAATTAAAAAATAAAATATCAGCAATGAAATATGCATCATATGTATACATACTTAAAGTCAACTTATAATCACTCATAGTAGTCAAGTCCTTCACCAATTTATTTGCCACCGAGGATATTAATATTTCTTCACATTCTATATCTCTTCATACCCTTCACTCAAACCCCGCCACTGGATTCCACCAACTTTGTGAAACCAAATGTAATTCCCATGGCCACCCAACCTCCAACCAAAATCCGAAGACAAGACTTGACCACATAACATTTGCCCAAAAAGCCACTCAACGCACCAAACAAAACCAATGCAACGCTCACCACAGCCACCACAACCCCTAGCCTCACATTGTAGTCTTTGATAAATGCGGCCCCTAGCAACGGCACCGTGGCGCCCACGGCGAAGCCAACGGCTGAGGCCAGCGCTGCGTAGAACGGGCTCGACATCTCAGACTTGTTGATCACTTTTCCTTCTCTTTTGTGATGGGCAAACTCTATCTCACACTGCGAGTACACCGAAACGAACTCGCCTAAGGCCATGCTAGAAGCTCCCGCGACTAGACCGGCAACCCCGGTGAGGACCATAGTCGTGTCGTCCTTCTTGACGGCTCCCACGCCCACCATGAGCGATGCCGTGGTGAGCAAGCCATCGTTGGCTCCTAGGATGGCGGCTCGGAGCCATTTAGCCCGTTGTAGGTAGTCAACTACGTCTGCATTTCGCTCCACATTCTGAAGGTTTGGTTGAGTTGCTTCTAGGTCGGTCGTGTTGTTTGGTGAAGAAGATGAAGCTATTTGGTTTTGGTCATTGTTGGTATCTGCCATTGGGATATATATTTATTTGGTTTTTGGAAGGGATGTGAAGGGAAGGAGGTGAGTAAAGTAATGGAAGCAGCTCTGTGTGTGAAGAAGTGATCGCAGTGGAAGTAGCTTTTGAATGGAGAAGATGATGAATTGTTGTGTTTATACAAAAAAGAAACTGAAGATGATGAAGCTACTTTGGATGTTGACAGGGAACAGATATTCTCTCTCTTCTCTTAGTTTCTCTCTTTCATTTATTTTTGCGCTTTTGCTGAGTTAAAGCTCGACTTGGACTTGTGGGGAAAAGCTCAACTTGTGGGGCCAATTATGGGTTTGGTTTGACTAGATTGATTTATTTTATTTTATTAATTAATTATTAATTGTGGTTCGAGTTAACATTTTCGTTGTGGGCTTTTTTGCTCAGTTAATTGTGATGGTCGAGACTCCCGATAAAACTCTAAGGGCGGTTTGGGTGTAGGAAATGAGTATATGACTTTAAATCAATTTTAAATTAAGTAATTAAAATTGATTTTAGGTGAGGGTAGTAATGTCATTGTTATGTGCCACTGTTGCAACAAAAATAGGTCCCACCAAGAAACTTTTTACAGTCTGGCTCCACTAAACTTTTCATTTTCATTTCCATGCCCACATCTCCCACAACCAAACAAGCCGTGATTGTAATTTATTTTAGTGTTGAATGTCATTCTTACCTATAAATTATTTGAAAAATATTAATTTAGCTAACAAATAATAAAAAGTTTCATTCTGACAAATGAACAAAAAAATGTCTCATTTTGACAAATGGATTATTGAAAAAACTAAAATACCCTTATCTCAACTTGTGATTGTGTGTGACATTCTCAAGCAGGGAAAAGAATATTTTAGTATTTTCCAATAGTTCATAGGTCAAAATGAGTCATTTTTATTTTTCATTGACCAAAATAGTACTTTTATTGTTCATTTACTAAATTGACACTTTCAAAATAGTTCAATGGTCAAAATAACATTTAACCCATCATTTTATTAGTAAAACTTTGAAATTTCAACATATATTACTTCATATTTCTAAAAAAAACCAAATTATGTGAACAATATAAATTTTTTAAACTGAAATGTGAAAAATATAAATCTGTATGTCCTTATTATGATGTTTGATTATGCTGTTTTGTTTTCAGTTATTGAAAATTATTTCTAAAATTTATTTAAAAATATGGTCAAGAGGGATAAAAAAATAACTTAAGAAAATATATTAGAATTGATTTTATTTCTGTTTTTAAAAACTTTTTTCATTTTTTTGAAAAACGAATTAATGAAAAACAAGTTTCTAAACAACGTTTTTGTTTTCTTGTTCTTAAAAACAGAAAAGCTATCCTGAAAACAAGTTGTCAAACAGCCCATATTGGTCGGTTTTCTTTTATTTGTGTTTGTCTCACCTAAGAAAACGTATGATGTAAAATTATATGTGAAATCAAGCCCTACTTTTTTAATATATTTTTTATTATTGAAACTTGAAAGTGATTGCTAGCATTTAGTTGAGGTCATTAAGGGACAGATAAAAAAGGAATTACTTGACCCAAGGAAACTCTTCAAAGTTGAATTAGTGCTTGTACATTTTGAATAGTCTTTAGCTGTGAATATATATACATATCCCTTTCATTCAAAAAAAAAAGGAATTATTTCACCCATCATATGTGAAGTTATAATACTATCATATTTGCTCTCGAAGCCTTCGCAAAAGATCATATTTTTCTTAGAAATTTTTTGAGGATCAAGGTGCCTCTAAAGTTCATTATTGAAAGTGCTTGCTAGCATTTAGTTGAGATTTGAGTCCATTAAATCCTTTTTATCCCTTTCAACCTTCTTTTTTTTTTTTGATACATATCCCTTTCAACCTTCTAAAGGGGTCCCCTGGAGCTCTTCCATGTAATTGATTTTCCCTTTCAATTAATTTTATCAATAAAAACCCTTTTTTCCCTTTCAACCATATGAAGAATGCAATAATGAGGCAAAGAATATCACCAAAAAACGAAAAGAATAGCTTTAGCAGGTTCAATATTGAAGAGCAGATAGATAAAAACAAAAAATCCTTCATTATATGGCAACATCACGTAAAATAATAAAAAAGATAAAAAAAAATACCTCACATTGAAGAGCAGCTCTAGCAGCTCAGATAGTCAGATTTCTTGACCTCTTTTCCTTCTTTTCTGAGCTGAGAAAGCTCTATCTCATATTGTGAGTATACCGAAATCAACTCTCCTATTACAATGCTAGAAGCTCCCGCCACTAATCCGGCAACTCCAGTGAAGAGATCATCGTCGTGATGTCCTTTTTGACGGCTCCGACTCCCACCATGAGCGATGGTGGGAGTCATTGAGCCCGTTGTGCGTAGTCAACTATGTCTTCATGTTGGTCGTCATTCTGTAGGTTTTGTTAATTTACTTCAAGGTCCGTGTTTGGAGAAGATGAAGCTATTTATACAGAAAAAAAAGACTAAGCTATTTTGCTTTGGGACTTTGGGTTGTAATAATTTGTCTTTAAGCTTTGCTTTGGATGTTGACCTGCTTGCTTTTATTTTATTTAATTCTTCGTCTTTTTGCGTTTATTTTATTTAATTCTGCGATGCAAGAAACGTTTTTATTTTCAATGAAATATATGTAGTAATATAGGAATTGAAATCATGTTTGATACCATTTAAAGTTTTTCGCTTAACAGTTTGCATTTCATTTATAATGTTTGATATCATTTATAACGTTTGATATCAGAGTGTGTGCAAATTTAATTTCATTTACATAAGTTACATTTGGTATGATCCCACCTTTATGAGAATAATTTATTTTTATTTTTTATATAGTAATTCATACTCCCTCCGTTCCTAAATATAAGATCACTTTATGGAGGAGAACTTGTTCCTAAATATAAGATCACTTTCTAATTTGATTCAAGTTTAACCCAAATTACCCTTATACTCCCTTCACCCAATAAATAGTGGGTTGAAAAAGGTGAGAGGATACTCTGAGGGTATTTTGGAAATTTCATGCAATCCTAACTCATTGGAATATCTTCCTTAATCTCTCCAAATTCACTAAAGTTATCTTATATTTAGGAACAGAGGGAGTATTTATTTAAATGGTTAATGTTTTAATTTTTTTTGACGGAATGGTTTAATTTAATTAACCATAACGTTTTTAATAAATTTTTATTTTAGTGTAAACAAAATCAAAATTAAGTTTAATTTGATGACTATAAATTTTTTTAAAAAAATAAATCTGTCATTAAAAAAAGTAGTGAATTAAAAATTTTTAAATATAAACAATGGGTATAAAATTATTTATTATGAAATTTGAAGAATCTCAAAATAGAAAATATTGTCTATCATAAATATAAAATACTCCTACTTCAAATTTGAATAATTTAAGCATTTCTTTCATAAATATTTATATATAATTTGTCTCCCTCTCTTATTTGTCTCTTAAAAGGTGGAAAATATGGTCATATATGATGGTAAATTGAGACATATTTAATGAAATAATTGACACTTACCTTTCAAGGTATTTTATTTAAGGACCTTACTTAGGTCAAGTTCATTTGTCCAGGTTCTCAATTTCTTTTAATATAGGAGTGACACATGTATGAATAGTGGTTATAAAAGGACACGTGTCACTCCTATATTGAAAGAAATTGAGAACCTGGACAAATGAACTTGATGTAAGTTTTTCCCTTTATTTAAAATGTTACATATTAAGTTATTGTTTTTGATAAATTAAAAAGATAATAAAAATAGAAGAATTAAATTATCGACAATCCCTGTTTTAGTCTCGTGCCCCCCCCCCCCCCCAAAAAAAATTTAGTATGAGGTATATTGATAAAATTATTTGAGCAATGAGGATATTTTAAAAGATAAAATTAAAGAGAATATAAACTATAAATATTTAAAGTACTATTGTTACTACCAAAGAATTGTTTTTAAAAATATAAATTTAGATTACTTTTGATATTTTCGACTTAACCGAGAATTAAATTCACTTGTATATAAAAACAAAAGAAGAGTCAAACTCCGCCCACAACCTTCCAATCCAAAGTTCCAAACCCTCATCCCCAAAAAAAAAACCAAGTTTTCCTTAGAAACCTCCTCCACACGAAAGTAAGTTCACTATGACTAAATTTTTATTATAATTTAACTTTCCAAATAATTTCAATTCAGGTTACGTGTAATATTTTTAATTTGCGTAAAAGTCAAACTCACTCATACATAAAACAAATGAAGAGTCAAATTTCTCAACTTCTGTCATTCAATCCCCAAAAAAAACAAACTTCCTTGATCACATCCTCATTCAAAAGTTCACTCACCTGATAGCATTCATTAATCACTTGGCAGAGAATCAAACTCGCCCATTTATAATACCAATAGAAGAGTTAAATTTCATCCCAACAACGTTCGCTATCCAAAACCCCCTCCAAAAATTAATCCAAATTTCTCCCCAAGCACAGACTTCAACTAAAAGTTCACTTGATCTAAATTTTTTGATAGCCACTCTTTTCAAATAATTTCAATTAACTTGGTCTAAATTTTTTAATTGGGTAAGTGAAAATTAATTATATGTGATTGATATTAGCAGTGATTTTGGTAATTACGTAATTTTTTCAGATTATGGAAACGTTCAAAATTCAAATAGTCGAATTATGCTGCAAATTATTGAGGTTTAAATTCAAATTGGTAATGTGATTGTTCATTTATTTATAACTTGAGATATGATTCACTGTTATTATAATAATCAATGAGGTTTCATTAATACAATTTCCTGAATAAGCTACACTTGAAATAGGTTCTAGTGTGAACACAAAGGAGGTTAAAAGCCACTTTTTAAGATATATATTGATTATCGGAGCATAATTTAATTTACTTTATATGATCTTTTTTATGGAAAAACCCAGAGCTACAAATATGTGTATTATGCCAACTATAATCTTATACTAAAATGATGACATTGTTGCTAGGGCTGCACAAAAGTCTGACGGCCCGATTGGTCTGTCATGGCTCGATCCAGTCCTATGCCAAAAATGGACCGTCACAATGTGGCCAAGGACAGTTTCGATTAGGACGTGACTAACTCGACAATCAGTTAGGACATGACCAGGCATATACTCCATGATCAACAGGATGACCCGACCCGATTATTTTATTTTCTTAGTAAAAATATTTTAATTAATTAACACAAATATCACACTTTTCATAATTAATTAATTAGTTATTTTGTTTAAAAGTAGTTTATTACACTTTTTACTTTCCCACATGATTCATTAATTTATTTAATGGTTGAAAATAGGAATTGTTTTATGTTATTTTGCAAAAAAAAAAACTTTGGGACCAACATGGTCCGTCACGTGGCCATGTGGTCTTATCCGGCCCGATCTTAGTGTCAAGCCAAACAAGAAATGACCAGACATCAAGCCAAGAATTTCATCCCGACAATTATTTAGAACAGGACCATGGCATATAGTTGGCCCGATCATGTCAGTCATTTGTGCACTCCTAATTTTAGCTGTGGTAATATTCTGAATTTGATTGGTGACTCTAGCCTTCATTACTAATTTTTTTTAGTGGGATTTCATTTGTTTGCTCTTGCTTGCTTGTTTTAGAAATATAATGTGTTTTATTTGTAGCTATGTGGTTATGAATTGAATAGCAATAGTCACAAAGTGGAAAATCTAATTATTGAAAAGCTCTAATCTAAACTACCTACCCAGTGACTCAAATAAGATTAAAGAAAGCACCACATACCTCAATCCATTACCCTTGACTTCTTAAACAACTTTTTCTGCCATGTCATCTACCAACACTGAAGAAGAAATCAAAGAAGAAGAATAAAACATGGCGGGTGTCGTCTACTCTGAAGGAGAAGAGAAAAACAATCACAAAATACCTTAGAAAAACATGAACTTGATGGAGCACAAAATCTCCCAACCTAGAAACCCTAGAGCCTTCTCCAAAAGCTTTGCAATGATAAATCTATGAAACCACAACAATTCCTAGAAAAACCCAGTGACTCAAATAAGATTAAAGAAAGCACCACATGCCTCAATCCATTACCCTTGACTTCTTAAACAACTTTTTCTGCCATGTCATCTACCAACACTGAAGAAGAAATCAAAGAAGAAGAATAAAACATGGCGGGTGTCGTCTACTCTGAAGGAGAAGAGAAAAACAATCACAAAATACCTTAGAAAAACATGAACTTGATGGAGCACAAAATCTCCCAACCTAGAAACCCTAGAGCCTTCTCCAAAAGCTTTGCAATGATAAATCTATGAAACCACAACAATTCCTAGAAAAACCCACATCATTAGAAACTCTTGTTAGATTTAGAAGATGCGAAAGAAATACCCAACACTGTCAAGTAACTCAGAAATTCAAAAAGTACAACAAACACCAACAAATTTCACCTTTAAATTAAAGAAAAAAGAGGGAAAAATAAACATAAGAAGTGACATATCATCCAAAGCAACCACCTCAGCCTCCTTAAGCACGTCGAAACACCGACTCCCACAAGCGACAGCGATCAAACTCTCTTTTGTGTCCTATCGCATGAAGAAGGCAGTGGTAAAAGGGAAGTCGAAAATGGAAAGGTCAAGACAAGTTTTGCAAGATGAGATGAATGAAGAAGAGAGAAACAAAACAGAGTGAAAAAAAGAGAGAAGAAGGAGCAGTTCGTCCAGTAAGCATATGGGAAGAGGATGAAATTAAAATTGAAATTCAAAAGAGAGAATATGTGGGAGGATGATGAAAGTAAATTTGAAATTCAAAATGAAGGCTTTGTTGAGACATGTTAAGGTGAGAGAATTTTGTGAAGCAAAGCTTCCTGTGGAAGAAAATGAAAAGGGTGTGAGTGAAGCAAACATAAAAAGCAAACACAAGCTGAGCAGTGGGTCCCACGGACACGTGCAAGCAGGCAGTGCTCCTTATGAACAGTAACCTGAGGCAGTTTATTGGGGTGTTTTGCTTTTATTGATATATAGATTATAAATCATAATAAGCAAGGATTATTCAAGGATTATAGTGGAGAAAAGTTGATTTTGAGAATGAAATTAAAGAGTTCACAAATATAGCAACTCAAGGTCATCATGTCAATTTCATATCCAACTTAAACCTCAACACAAACTACAATCCACCTTCAATCACGTGTTACAAGATTAGGCATATCATAGGCGAATGTGCATTGGGCAACTTGTTTGCTATCTTGTACATACCATGTATTTGTTTGAAGAGATGTCAAGATAAGTCAAAAGGCCTTTAAGTTATAGTAATGTTCAAAGGGAGAACATGGGGAGATCATTCCTGAAACAATAAGAAGATACAAACAAATGTCATGATGTTATATTCACATGGGACCACTAGCATTGATGAATTTAAATGGTAAAATCAAAAATACAGGTAGAGTTAAGGATTCTAGAAATATCATGGTTGAGGAGCAAGTTGCAAAATTTCTAGGAAATTCAAAACTAATAAGAATTTATTTTTTTTAAAAAAAATTCCCATTTTAGGTCTTTAATTAAATCCTATAAGACTCTTACACTTATATTTAATTGCAATTGCAATTATTTAACTGCCTAAAAGTAGGGGTGTCCACCGTATCCAGTTCCCGGGCATCCTGGCCATACAGGACCGGGAAATTCCTGTCCCGGACAAGGCGGGGAAAATTGAGGGGTGGCGGGAACGGGATTCCCACGGGAACGGGATCCCCATTCCTGTCCCGGATTTGAATACACTTAAGTTCTTTTATTTTCTTGGCTATATTTGGGATATTCCATTTCAGTCCCAATTATAAGACCACATTTTTTCTATTTTAATTTGGTAGAAATTAATGATTCAAAATTAATCACTTTAAAATGTTTATAATTTTTCCCTAATAATTTATCTACTTGTAAAAACTAAAATATAACCTAATTTCATGTGGTATATATTATAATTTCGTAGTCTAATTTTCTTCCTTAACAAAGTTGAAGATCTTATATTTAAGATATGATCAAATAATGCCCTTTTGAAACTCAAAAACCATGTCTTCAGTTCAAAAAAAAAAAACTCAAAAACCATGTCAAGAAACTAAGTACCCACCATTAGAGCTAATTTTCTCGTTCACATTGATGGCAGATGACAAAGTAGTAGCCATTTTGTCTTGCCATTGTTTATATGGAACTATTTATAGATATGGAGGTTAGTAGTGGGACTTATGTGGAAATTGAATAAATTAAAAGGGTAGTAGTGGCTCTAGGCTTAATTAAGAATCTGATGAGTTATGCTTTCCCATTTGGAAGGGTATTGAAGAATTCAGTTAATCCATAGTTAAAAATTTGTGTCATTTGTATTATGAGTTTGTTATTTTCGTTCTTGATTTTATATACTCCATCAGCTCCTAAATATAATATCTAATTACATAATTTGACTATATTAAAGTTATTAGTTAAATTAGCTAAAATTACATGTTATTACCAATAGACTCCACCTTCTACTTTATTGTCACCCCCTTTCTTGTTTATTATTTTTTATTAAGGAAAATTGAAAAAAAATAGAAAGAAAATTTATATTTAGATCAACTTTACCACCCTAAGGGCCTGCTTGTTTGAGAGGAAAATGGGAGAGGAAGGAAAATGGGGAGGGAAAAGGGGGTAAGGGAGAACATTTTCCCCTGCTTGTTAGGAGAGAAAATGGGAGAGGAAAGAAAATGGGGAAGGAAAATAGTGTGGGCTCCATGCCCCATTTTCCCCCCAACTTTTCCTCCCAAAATGGGGGGATTTTGGGACAAATCTTCTCTTCCACTCGCTGCCCTCTCCGCCCCTCTGTTTAAAAAAATCTCTTTTCCTCTTGTGCTCTTTTCTTCCACATTTTTGCATGTTTCTTCACCTTCAACGTCCCTGCACTACCATGGCGAGCCCCATATCCTCCCAGATACCCACAAGCTTTTTTTTGGTCAACTAGATACCCACAAGCTGATTGTTCAAAAAAGCCGAAGAGTAAATACCATGGAGTCTACAATCACGGTTGTGCCTTCGATTTTCAGCTTGCCCATCCATTGCCACTATCCACTAGGAGAAAATTGAACAATAAACAAACTAATACATGATACTAGTAGTTCTAATGATTGATTTGCCAGAAAATCCGTATCATCTTGTTAAACAAATTGATGTTTGTTCAATCACAATGGATAATGTCAAGCATTTTTTCTTTGTCTTCATAATAAAATTATATTTATATTGAATAATAAATTATTATATTTATTTCCCTTTATTTAATTTAATTTCAAGATATGTTGCACTTCTTGACATATTAGATAAATAATTTTGTTAAAAATAGTTTTCTTATAAAATTGTTTACAATAAGGATATTTTAGTCATTTTGATATTTACCCATTTTCTTTCCTCCTTGTTTTCCCTTCTCTTGCCAAGCAAGAGAGAGGATTATATTTTCCTCTCAGTTTTCTTTCCTCTCTATTTTCTTTCCTCTCACTTTCTTTCCTCTCCCATTTTCCTCTCATCCAAGCAGAGCCTAAATGAGTTTTGTATTTAGGACAGGAGGGTGTACTATTTTGTGCCATCTAGTTTGAGACTTGGATGGAGGAAAAATGGGAGAGGAAAGAAAATGAGAGAGGAAAATGGGGTGGGGGAAGTATTTTCCCTTGCTTGGATGGAGAGAAAATGAGAGAGAGGAAAGAAGAGGGGAGAGGAAAAGTGGGTGGGCCACATGCCCCATTTTCCTCCCAAGTTTTTCCTCCAAAAATGGGAGGATTATAAGAGAGAGAAAAGTTACACAACATTGTCCAATAACCATGTCACACCTCACTCACTCGTTTTCCTCCCTTTCTATTTTCCCTCATCCATCCAAGCATGAGGAGGGATAACATTTTCTCTCCCATTTTCGTTCCTCTCCATTTTCTCTCCTCCCATTTTCTTTCCTCTCTCATTTTCCCTCCATCCAAGTAGACTAATTATACAACCAAAGAGAAATTTTCTCAGTTTTATGTTGCTGTCTTGAGTGTGTTCTTTATTTTTTATTTTTTGGGTTTTGTGTGTTATTTTTGGCCCATGTGCGTATTCTTAATGACTTGCCTGTAGATTAGGCTGACTGTTGCGAGCTTACTGTTCTGGGCTTTCACTTAGAAGAGCCTAAAATTGTTAGGCATCTTGTTTGTATCAAAGAAAGAGGAAAGGAGGAGCTGTGGTAGGAAACATTCGCAAATCGCAATCATTCATTCATATATACACAAAAAAAAAAAAAAGCGGAAGCAAGAGAGGATAGGAGCACACGCATGGAAGGAAATTAGATGGCTGCAGTTTTGTCCTTTCTTGGGGGTGTCATCATCACCCATCATCAAACACACTCTTTGGGAGCTATTGGGACTTTCATTCATCACGCAAGCACAAGAGAGAGAGAGGTCTGTTTCTGTGGATTATTTTAGAGAGGGATAAAAGATCAAATTATCATATTTGTCCTCAAACAATTTTTACGTTCAATTTCACCCATCAAGTCTGGTTCAAGTTTTAAGCATCAAAGTGTCCTTCAATTCACAATTAATAAGTACTACTAGCTTTGATCCTTTATATAGCATACATAACTAATTTTGAACAATCAAAGAAATTAAATAATTTTGTTTAATTATAAGATATATGTTACATAATATTATTTAGTACACAAATTTTTGATGGGTTGAGCTCACCCTCAATCTAAAGGCAAAGCCCCTAACCCATTAATTAGGGTCTGTCTCAATTGAGCATAACAAGCATGCCTTTTGTTTTTATCATATAGCTATATCGTTAACATTTGCGATTGAGTAGATTATTATTGATTATGAGATCCAAAATATAAAATGATACAATTATCTGATTTTGAGATGAAGCATTCCTCACTTGAGGTGATGAGTTTTTAACCCAAACTATAGGGATTTGGCGTGAGAAACCTTAGCTAACATCTATCTTATTTGGTGTAGGCTTTTTTAATCTCACACATTACTAATTAGGTAAGGTAGCCCTCTATTAATGTATGGATGGATCATTAGTTACTACATTTATTTAATATTGCTACACACACACATATTAACAATTGTTATCATTCAGAAAATTAAAAAAATATCTGAAAATAACATAAACAAAACATATAAAGAGAGTCGTACACTTATTGTTGAAGGGCTTTCTCTCCTTTGTTATAAAAATAAAACAGAGAGTCGTACACTTATTTCACATACCCAATAAGAAGATGCTTGTAATTGACATATTTTCACTTCAAAATTTGATTTTTTTTTTAAGCTTCCTGTTGAGAAGTTCACATCAAGCCTCAGATAAATATTAATTAAACAAATTGCTTTTCTGCCATATAAATCTTCAAGATGATTGAACTTACAAAAAAATGCCCACTCTTAATTAGCTAGCTATATACCCTCACCTTCACTCTTAATTAGCTTTTCTGTCATATAAACCTTCAAGATTCATTTATATTTTTTTATCAAAATGAAATCCTAGTTGTGGTACTAGAAAGTAATTAAGATTCTTAAATAAACATTGCCTAACCTACGTGGGAAGTAATTCTCTCATAGTTTGACTTCAGGTTTATATAATGAGCTTCTTCTACTTTTTCGGTTTTTTGAAAGAGTCCTTGCAAAATAAAATAAATCTAGTCAAACCAAAGTTTCCCCCCAATTGGCCCACAAGTTGAGCTTTTCCCCTCTCACCCTTTTTTTGGTTACATTGTGGCGCAGAGCCCAAGTCTACAGTCTAACTCTACGAGATGAGCCTTGACCCTCTCTGTCTTCCTTTAGAATTCCATCTAAGCTCCTTGGAGGAGAAGTCCAATTCATAGACCTTCGATTTATCTTGATGCTGATTGTTGCAGCCATAGCGTCGGCTCCTCCATTAGCTTCTCAAAACACGTTCTTAACAGTGACAAGCCAATTATCATTAATTACCTCTTCAATTTCTCTCAGACTTGCAGAATGTAGGTGGCTTGCCTCCCCTCTTCTTAATTGCCTCAACCACCAGACTTGCATCAACCTTTATATGTCCATAATTCTCCATTCCCCATCTAACCATCATCATCATCATCATCATCATCATCATCATCATCATCATCCCCTGTGTGTATATATATATATATCTCTCTGGCACAGATTATAATTAGAAGTCATGTTCACTCCACTCCCTCTAATTGACTACCTCACTAGTTTTTTTATATACATATCTACTTATTTCTTATTCTTTTTCATCATCAGTGAATGATAAATATCTAATAGATGTATCAAAATTGGAGATGTTTATGGGTGAACTTTTGCTATTTTTTCTACTTTATATTCATAAAAAATTTCTTATTAAGCCTGCGTTAAAGATTCTATTAGCTCTTCGGTCTATATTTCACACCTTTTATTGTAGTACAAATTATTAAATCCCAAAATAAAACAGTAGTGCAACACATTGAAACTAGATTTAGAGGTTGAAGATGATCGTGTTATTGTACGGTCTTGATTGTTCTATTTCATGGTAACTTATCAAACGGTCCAAAGTTAGTGCTTGTGTGGCTGCAAATGAGACATTCTGACACGATACAGGATTTTAATTTGCTTTATTAGAATTTTTCATCAGAATTGTTTTATTAGAATTGATACTACTTCTATATAATTGGCATCTAACGTGATATGCGAGGGGAAGCATTGTGCATGTGATGTTAATTCTTTTGCCATTGATTGGTATTAAATCGAAGATTTAGTAGTGTGTGTTTGGAGGTCCCAGTAGAAAATTGCTACTTGTCAATTTGAAATATTAATGGCAGTTACCCTGAATAAAGGATGAAACTTAGGGGAAAAAAATCAAGTTGAGACAAGTAAATAATATCCTTTTAAACCATATATCATTTTAAAGCATTAACCATTGAGCAAATAATATGACACTCATTGAGGAGCAGAGAACGAAAACGAGTATTGTGCGCAAATTTTGCCGAGATTGTGGACATTTTTTGAACTGAACAAAAAATGACATTCATGACATTAACTAAAACATCCATGTGGAAAGGCAAGAAATTTTAAAACGTTGAGAAGCAGCGAACTAAAATGGAATGGGCTGATAGCAAAGCTGGCTGAAATGTGTGGGCTTTTATGGATTATAAAAATGATATCTACAGCTTTAAACAAAAGGAATCAATGAAAAGGCAAGAAATCAACATTTAACATCAATATTTTTTATAACAAAAGCATTAACTATGGCCAGGGTAAGCCTTCAGGCTCAGATCGCCCACCAACAAAGTCCTCACATTGGCAGAATTCAAATCCACAACCACATAATTATGAGTCAAACTCCTTTACCAATTGGACTAACCTTTTGTTGCCTAATTGTCAAAATCAAATTACCATTGACAAAATCCAAGGCTTGAAATTTGAATTTTCCCCACAAAGTTGTCTGATTAATCAATTTTCCTCATGCAATGCCCTTCCATTTAACATCAATTTATGTTGTTCGCTCAAATTCCATTTTAGAGTTTCTGATAAAAAATTTCCATTTTAGAGTTGATTCTCAAATTTGATGTTTCATGTGGATTCTTTTCAATGTTTTTTAAAAAGTTTTAATTTCATATAATATAATTCCACAAGAGATTAAAACGTGAGGAACCAATGCGAGTAAGAAAAAGATCCATCTTATTTGACGTTAGTTTCTCAATAATGCGAATATTTCCAATCCTTATATTTATTACTCATGTTTCCTCATATTTATTTTAGAAAAAGTTCAACTTCGTTCAATTTCCTATATTCATTATCCAATAAATTTGCAAATTTGTATATGGAATACGGAATACAAAAATATTTCATTTTTCCGGGTACATGAATATTAAACTTGAGGAAATAAATAAATCTCGATTTTATTACTCCGATTTATGTAATTGAATAATGATTTAGCGATACGTCAATGATTTGCAGTAATGTTAATACGCAGCCAAAATGAAAAAAATGGAAGGTTTTTTTTTTACCATAAAAAAAAATGGAAGGTTAATGTGGCATAATTTGTGTGGAAACACTTGTATCAAACTATCAATTAAAATATATGTAGGCTGCCATTCGGTTTTTTAGAGAGAGAGGATCCCCCTTCTCTCTAAAATAACTGCAAAGATTCTCTCTACCCCATGAGAGCTGATCATCCTTACACTTAGAGCCTTCTTCTCTCCTCTTGCGAGTGAGAGCAATCCCTTCGCCTTGTCCTCTTCTTTTTCCCTTTCTTCCTTCCCACCCCTTTCTTTCTTCCCACCCCTTTTCCCACCCATATCTACTTTTTCAATTTCTTTTTAGTTTTCATATCTTTTAAAACTGTAATTTCTTTGGAGTTTGTGAGTATTTCATGGATGCTAGGATGAACAATCGAGTTAACTGTGAGATAGACTGGGAGGATGATGAAGCCCTAACTGGTAGGCTCGCGTTAGTTGGGAAATTGGTGTCGCCGAGAAGTGTAAACCGTACTACGCTGAGGAAGGCCATAGAACGAAGCTGGAATGTGCAAGGTAAACTGGAGATTGGTTTTCGTGAAGACAATACCTACACATTTCATTTTGGGGAAAAGAAGGAGTATGGCCGAATTTTACGTAATAGCCCCTGGGCAGTGGAAGGCTTTCAACTGAACTTGCGGCCATGGGAATCTCTGTTAATGGTCACGGAGGTGCTCACATCGAAATGTATCTACTGGGTTCAGGTACACAACCTTCCACCTCAAGGCATTACAAGGAAAAATATTGTGAAAATTGGTAATACTATAGGTGAGGTTCTCTGTTTTGAAGATCCTAAGAGGGATGAAATCCTATTTCGTGATTTTGTGCGCATTAGAGTTGAGATTGATTTGCAAAAACCATCAGTTGCTGGTATATGGGTTCCTAGACCTGGTATGTCTATGGTATGGGCGGAGGTGAAGTATGAAAAACTCCAGAATTATTGTTATAATTGTGGGTGTGTTGGCCATGACTTTAGAGCGTGTGATGCTGAGAAGGTAATGTCGGATGTTGATCCAACAAAGCCATTGCAGCACTCCGGGCAAATCCAATGAGATTAGCTTCTTCGGTGATTATGCTCAGGGAAGGGGAGTGTGCTTCAGTTCAAATGGATGTGACGCGTGACTCCACCTCCTCAAAAGGGAGCGTGGAAGGTAGTACATCAAGTGTGGGGCCCAATTTCGGTTGGAAAAGCAGCAAAGGTGAGAATGAGCAAGGGGGGTCAGTTCGGAAATATGATGGCATGCAAAGCGTGAATGAGAGAGAGTACAATAGGACAGTTGGACTGGAGGAGGAGGAAGTCACTAGCCCACTTAAAAAGCAACTTGACATAGATGGGCCAGATGTTGACATGACTATAAGCCCAATTGAACAAAGAGCCAAATCTGTTGGGCTGCACAATGAGAGAGTTTTGAAGGAAGCAAATCTGCTTAGCCCAAGAAGTGATATAACTCCTACGGTGGGGGCAAGGAGAGAATTATTCAAGGAAGACTTATCTGTGATGGTACCTGATGCTTATATTGTTGAATTCCCAGAGGACTCCCCTAAGTCGGACCTGAAGAGAGCTGAGGAGAACAAGGGGAAGAGGCCGATCATCATTTGGCGCCCTCTTCTTCAAATCACCTATGAGAAATCTTTAATCCAAAGTTTAGAGAAGGTTAGCTTGAAGAGAAGCTTGGAGACTCCAGAAGAGATGTTGACTGTGAAGAAACCGAAGATTCTGGAAGAGGATGAGTTCCATTTTAGCAATGAGAATGCTGTCCCCTTTGCTAAGGGTTCATATGGAAGCTCTAGTGATTCAAAGCAAAAGAAAAAGAAGCTGAAAGAGAGCAATAAGAGAGGCACTGGGCTGGTGGACATACCAATTACCCAGGTTGTGTCCTTTGATAAAAGTGAATTCCCTTCTGTGATGATGACTGAGAATCATGTGATCGTAGCTGAAAGGCAAGGTGGCCAGCCTCCAATGGCCACCAGGGAGCAATGAGTATACTTAGCTGGAACTGTCGAGGGTTGGGGTCCCCCTCAACAGGCAGGAACTTAAAATTCCTGTGTAACAAATACAAACCCTCTCTGGTGTTCTTGATGGAAACCAAAGTGAATAAGAATATTGTGGAGAGACGTCGAAGAAGTTTGAGATTTTCTAACATGTACTATGTAGAGCAAGAAAGTACTAGTGGCGGCTTAGCACTATGGTGGCTGGAAAGTGTGGTTTTGGAGGTGATCATGGCTGAGAAAAACTTTATTCATCTCAAAGTGGTGTCTGGTTTGGAACCTGTACAGGGATTTATTACGTTTGTATATGGCCCCCCCAGAGAGCAGTTGAGAGGAAGTTGGTGGAGAAGACTTGAGGGCTTAAATCCGGGAAGAGGCTGCCCTTGGTTGTGCATGGGAGATTTTAATGATTTGCTCTACAGTTTTGAGAAACATGGAGGTAGGACATGTTCACTGAAATCCTTTGAAGACTTTCAAGGCCTTATGTCGCGCTGTGAGTTAGTAGACCTGGATCATAAAGGATTGAATTTCACATGGTCAAATAATAGGCTGGATGAAGCAAATGTGCGAGAAAGATTGGATAGAGCAATATGCAATGGAGTATGGCGAGAAATCTGCCCAACTGCACAAGTTAGTAACTTAGAACCTTTGGAATCTGATCATTCACCTATGATTTTAATGTCTGAATATGCTGGATTTAGAGGTGAGAAAAGGTTTAGGTTTGAGATAATGTGGCTTGAACATAAGGATTATCAATTAACTATAAGCCAAAACTGGGAAAATCAAAGGGGAGGGTCTTTGGAAGTTACAAGAGCCTTTAGAAACAATTTAAACAAGGTGAGGCGAGTGCTAACTGAGTGGAGTAAGAAAGAGTTCCCAAATAATAGGAGAGTGATAGACAAGCTGCTGTTTGAATTTAAAGAGTGCCTTGAGAAAGAATGGAATCATGAATCAGCAAAAAGAGCAAAGGAAATTAGAGGGCAAATAGAGGAAGTATGGGAACGGGAAGAAAAACATTGGCTCGTATAAATTGGCTTAAGTGGGGTGATGAGAACTCAAAATTCTTTCACAAAATCACTGAGCAACATAGAAGAAGAAATAAGATTGTGAGACTAAAAGAAGACAACGAGGAGTGGACAGATGACTTGCAGGAAATATCTACATGTTTCTCAGTTTTTTTATAAGGGTAAAGGTGCAAATATGGGTCCACACTATTACGCGAGGAGCATATAGGGGTACAATGTATTTTCGGGTTCAATTCTGGGTCTGAAGAATAAATATTGGTGCAATATAGGGTACGCCGTTTATATTGACCGACGTTGACCGTTAAATGCTGACGTGGCGAGGGAAATAAGATTTTTTGCTGACGTGGCATGCTTATGTGGCAATATTTTTCTGAGTGTGTGGGGCCCACATAATTTAAATTAATAAAAAAAAAACCCCTCCCCCCCCACCCCCCACCCCCACCCCACCCCACCCCACCCCACCCCACCCCACCCCCCACCCTTCTTCTCCCTTTTCCTTCCCTGCAACAACCCCCACCCCACCCGCCACCTCACCTTCTTCTTCCCTTCTTCCCTGCGTCCACCCCACCCCGCCCACAAACCAAACACCCACCACCGACGCCGTCGCCACTTCGCTCCCCCCCAAAAACACCTCAATCACTTCGGCCGTACACTGCGTCGGTGGCGCGCGGGCGAAGTGGCGGGGATGGTTGGTGGGTCGTCGGTGGCGGGCGTCGTCGGCCATACACTGCGTCAGAGTTTTTGGGGGGGGGGGAGTGACGGCGGCGTCGGTGGCGGGGGTAGGCGGTGGGTGTTTGGTTGGGGGGCGACGGTGAGGGTGGTGGTCGGGCGGGGGAGGCGAAGGTGGTGGGGGACGGAGGAGGTGTGGCGCCGAAGGTTGGGGGTGGTGGTGGGTGTGGGTGGGGTGAAGAGGGAGGGTGGGTGTTTGGTGTTGGTGTGGGTGGGGTGTGGTGGGGAAGAAGGTTGTGGGTGGGTGGAGAGGTGGAGGTGGCAGGGAAGAAGGTGGTGGTGGTGGGAGGCGGTGACAGGAAGTGTATGGGGGGGGGAGGGGGTGAGGAAGAAGAAGGGAGTTGGGGGGGGAGGGGGTGGGTTTTTATTTTTTTTATTAATTTAAATTATGTGGGCCCCACACACTCAGAAAAATATTGCCACATAAGCATGCCACGTCAGCAAAAAATCTTATTTCCCCCGCCACGTCAGCATTTAACGGTCAACGTCGGTCAATATAAACGGCGTACCCTATATTGCACCAATATTTATTCTTCAGACCCAGAATTGAACCCGAAAATACATTGTACCCCTATGTGTTCCTCGCGTAATAGTGTGGACCCATATTTGCACCTTTACCCTTTTTATAATAATCTGTTTGCTGGTAGTTCTAATATGTCACTTGAGTCTGTCTTGTCATATGTGGAGCCTATTATCTCTGAAGAGGTAAATGTGACTTTACTACTGCCTATATCTGATCTGGAAGTTAAGACTACTGCCTTTGAATTGGGAGGAACAAAAGCCCCTGGTCCTGATGGTTTCCCTGGTGTGTTTTACCATCAATCTTGGGAAACAGTGGGTAGCCAGATATGCCAAATAGTGAGAGCATGCTTTAATGGTGAAACAGGAATAGAGATGTTCAATGACACTACTTAATTTTGATTCCTAAAGTGGACTCCCCTGAAATTGTAGGACACTTTAGGCCCATAAGCTTGTGTAACTTCAGTTATAAGGTGTTCTCTAAAGTGCTTAGTAATAGGATGAGAGGCCTCATGGGGGAAATAGTTACAGAGCAACAAAGAGCCTTTGTCCCTGGTAGGCTTATCCAAGACAATATTTTTGTAGTTCATGAGGCTTTTCATTATTTGAAGAGGAAAGCAGGGAAGAAATTTGAGATGGCCATTAAACTAGATATGAATAAAGCATATGATAGGGTAGAATGGAATTTTTTGGAAGCAGTCATGCTGAAAATGAATTTCCATCCTATATGGGTAAAGAGAATTATGGATTGTGTGACTTCTGTTAAATTCCACCTTAGAATTCAAGGAAAAAAGATTGAGGAAATTAGTCCTAAGTGTGGTTTAAGGCAAGGAGACCCCATATCCCCCTACTTATTTATTCTAGTTGCGGATGTGATATCTAAGATGATTTCTTCTCATATTGGGAGAGGGGATCTAACAGGCATTAAATTGGCAAATGGTTGCCCAACCTTGTCCCATTGCCTATTTGCTGATGACTCTATATTTTTTCTTCGGGCTGATAGGAAGAATTGCCTAACCTTTAAAAGTATATTAGAGTCATACTGTGCAGCTTCTGGGCAGCGTGTTAATGTGGAGAAATCATGCATTTTCATGTCCGAAAATTCCCCTGACACTGTGACTGACATGGTAGGTCAAACCCTAGGATTCTCCGTTAATCCTTCACCAGGAAATTATTTAGGTTTGCCTATCTTGTGGGAGCGGTCCAAGGTAGAGGCATTAGCTTTTGTGAGGGATAAGATAAGAAAGAAAGTTACGGGCTGGAATAAAAACTTTCTATCTCAAGGAGGGAAAGAAACTTTGATTAAAGCAGTAGCAAATGTCATCCCCACATATTCTATGGCTTGTTTTCTATATCCTAAGAAAACTTGTCAAGAGCTTGATAGTGTCATAGCAAACTGTTGGTGGGGGAAAGGATGGGAAGAAAAAGATTCATTGGAAGGCATGGGACAAGATGACTAAGAGGAAGAGTGAGGGAGGATTGGGCTTTAAGGACTTCCACAATTATAACCTTGCCTTAATAGGAAAGCAATGCTGGAGATTAATGACTGAACCTGATCAGCTATGGGCAAGGATAATTAAGGGCATATATTTTCCTAATTCCTCATTCCTAAACTCACAAAAAGGGCCAAGGGCTTCATGGGCATGGTCTAGTTTAATTGAAGGTAGGCAAATCTTTTTGGGAGAAACTTTGTGGAGGGTAGGAAAAGGGGAGAAAATTAAGGTGTGGGGTGACCCCTGGATCCCAACACTGGATAGTTTCTGCCTGCCTCATGACTCAGTCCAAAGGGACATAGACAAACTATTGGTGGCAGATTTGATTGACCAAGGGACATGGGATATAGACTGGCTCCCTATACCTGCTGACTTGAAAGAGAAAATTAAAGATATTAGGCTGCCAACCACAACTGTGCCTGATAAGTTAATGTGGACTGTGAGCTCTAATGGACAATATTCAGTTAAGCTAGGCTATCGTTGGTTACAAGAACATAAAATTAGAAAGAGAGCTGATGAACCAAGTACATCTTGTACTGTGAGCAATGAATTATGGAAGTTGCTATGGAATATGAAGGTGCAATCTAAAGTTAAACATTTTCTATGGAAAGCATGTGTTGGAGCTATCCCCACAAGAGAAGCTCTATATAAAAGGAAATGTGGTGTGAATCCTTTGTGTACACACTGTGATAATTAGCCTGAAACTGTAGAACATTGCTTGTTATTATGTGATTGGGTCAAAAAATCATGGTTTGCAACTCCTTTACATTTGTTGGTGCATGAGTTTAATGTTAGTAGCTTTGAGTTATGGTTATTGAATATCTTGAATGCACTGAAACATGATGAAT